>JAXBDA010005314.1:0-25028 GCA_036023075.1 Gaultheria prostrata
TACACCAAGCCCACCTCACGGCTTTAAACCTCTGGGCATATATTGCACTTGGCTCAAGACCCATACCGATAGACGTCCCAACCCATTCGTTGATAGCTACATTCATTATCACTTACTCGCATGCTTTTAAATCATAAAATTTAACATAATAGAATTCAAGTTTAAGCTTCACATGGGCCCAACAACCACATAAATCCAATAGTTTAACAAAAATAAAATGCACAATACACAGAGCCAACATTTCCCACATAATTTAACTCACCAATTTCAGTTTACTAAAAATAGTAAATTAACTCCATAAATCACGAAATTTGACAGAGCAGTAGATAATCAAATTTGGAACGAACTTTATGTTTCACCCGAGGTCTGGTTTTAACTTTAAATAAGGTAAAAGTGGATTTTTATGCTGGACAGTGAATCTGTCCCAAAACTGTACTAAACAGGTAACTTTGAAAAATCATAGTAAATCCTACGAACCTTGGATTGAAACAAGTTCTATATGAAAGTTGCTTAACTTTTCGAGATCTACAACTCTTCTGTTATATGTTTTCTCTGAATAGATCAGGAAAAGGGTCATAACTTCCGAGCAGAATATAGTACGCCCGAAACACGTTTTTCGCTGTTCAATCTCGTTTTACGCCTTCGTTACCTTAATGATTCGACACCCACTATTTTTACTGATTTCCATCTCAATCACATCCTTACAATTATTATAAATACATAAATAAACATGTAAGCAGTAAAACCTAAGTAAAAAGAGAGTTTTAATGTCCTACCTTTCGTCCAAAGTTAATAGCGCGTCACGAACGAGAGATAAATTTAAGGCGGTGGAATGATTGAGTTCTCGGAATACAATTCAATAGAGCTTAAGCCGACAATGGGGAAGAACACTGGGTATCAAAGTGAGGAAGTAGTACTGCCATGGTTTAGCTTATAGGGAACAAGGGATAATGAAAAGGAAAGAAAGATGATTACTAGGAAAAGATACCAAATGAGATTTTAATTAACTAAATGGTAATTAGAAGTCACGGATGGGATTGGAAGTAATCCAAAGGTAATTGGAAGAAATTGGAAAGAATCACTAAGGGTAATTGGAAATGATCCCAAGTGGTTGAACGTGAAGGCTATTGGAGAGTTTACGGGGGAATTGGAAATAATCCAATTGATGTCATAAGAAAGGCAACTTTACTTGCTAACATTTTTTTCTTAATTGATTTGGTTTCCTAACTAGCCTAGGAAATAAACATAAATGGAAACAATTATTAACCTACTTCATGGAAATACATATATGAGTATATATATAATAAACACATATAACACTAAATAATTTATATGCTACTATAAACAATTTATATAAATTATACACATAACACAAATAATAAAATAAATAACAAAAAATAGGATCTTTACACTTGCATATTTCACGAGTCAAACCAAGCTTATCACGATCACAAAACTTCAAATGTGAGTTGAACTTGAACAACTAGTTTCGAAAATTCTCAAGCTTGAGCCAAGCTTGAATTTTTTTAGCATGGTCTTTAAACATTAGTATTGTTGTAGTTAAGGAGTTTAGCCATGTTTAAGCAAATACTGCATTTGACTTATTTGGTTCGATTAGCACCCTAAGTTTCCTAACCATCACAAGGACATAATTTTACCTATTACTCCAACGGGGTAGTTATGAAACTCATTTAAGCTGGGTTTTTTTATGGCCCAAGAGGCCCATTACACATATTGCCTTAAGATCGAGTTTTTATTTTTATTTTTTTAAACTTTATTTGACTAAAGAATTTATTCTAATCATTCTCCCCTTTTGTTTTGCGTATATTACTTTTAGGCTCCGTTCATTTGTCAAGAATGTTAAGCGAGAAAGTGAAACGAAGTGAAGTAATTAAAGGAAAGATAAATTATTTTCCTGTGAGTGTTCACTTGATAAAAGATTTTTCCAGGAAAATGTAATTGGCGGGGAGCAAACTTTCCCACGACACATAATTTATTCCTTTTTACAGGATGCATATTGAGGGAAAGTGAGTCATAGTAGGAAAAATATTTTTGTAGATCTCATTATTTTACTGGAAACTGAACACCCTAAAAATTATGGGAAAATTAATTTTCCCATACTTTTTAACAACTGAACGAGACAGATTAATTGTGTAGGGAAAGGTTGTCCACTTTCTTGATTGCAAGTAATTGTCCAACCATTTCACAAAATTAAAGAGCTCAGACAAGAGAGTAGTATCTATGCACTTTTTGAAATACACATAAAGTAGATTTGACGTGTAGTTGCTAATTGTTCGTCTCTTTTGAAACTTTTTGATGTTCGGAAAAAATTGTTCCTGTAAAGCAATTCAAAGAAGTTGATAAGTTTACCATTTTATCATCCACTTTTGAAATAAATTACTACAAATAAGAAAATATTATGATGACGATGTTGTTAAGAGACCTAAAGAGTAAACGAAACTTTAAAAAATTACTAATACATTGATGATTTTATCTTTTATAAGTTAGAATTCCCAAAAGAAATCAACAAATGGAGACGGATGGCGTAGAATACTAAGATATAGTTATATTGTGAGTTCAACTTTTATGAAGAAAAGAATAGTACCCAAATTGATATGTGGGGCCCGATAAAAAAATTGACGTATTGGTTGTGGGTCCGGTGTTGGTGTTGCGCAGGGAGTGCGCGTGCCGCGTGCTGTACGATCTGAGCCGTCCGCTCAACAATCCAATGACCAGATTTCATCATGCAATGAATAGATGTTACATAATCAAGATGAGATCTGGACCATTGAATTGCCGAATGAACGGCTTGGATTATATAGCACGAGTGCTCCGCACCACCGACCCCGAACCCGTTGATGTGGTTAGAGTAGCATAAATTATCCTATCAGATAGAAAAAACACTATGATTTGCGTTAATATTACATAATCTCAATCTCAAGGGGTTGGTCGAATGAGAATGCATCAACACGTACATGCTTATTTTCTAGACTGGAGTTGAATTTTTATCTGGCCTACCATAAGTAATAGATCAATGCGTGCATAAATTGAATTTATATACTACAGTAATATATTGTATAGAGCAACGCTTTGTGTCACATGTACTGTAGTATTTTTCTGGTTGATTTTGTTGAATGGGTTTGGTCACAAAGCTTTATTTATTATAGGTACATTGATCCTCGCACCCTTTATTCAATAGGACAGCTTCTCCATTAATATGTCCTTTGGGGAAAAAAATCAGAAATTGGTTTTTTGATTTATTCGTTTTGTCTTTATTTAAAAGAAATTCTATTTATTAGTTTTGCATCATTTTTTTGTGGTTTATTGGTTCATCTCGATGAGACGAATCTAACAAGTATAAAATTATAGTGAAAATTAATTATTTTTTGAATAAAGCCAAAATTAAACCAATAAACCACGTATTTTTGACTTTATTCAAAAAAAAAAATTAGTTTTGACTATAATTTTATACTCTTTAGATTCGTCTCGTCGAGAGGAACCAATAAACCACAAAAATTTGATGCAAAACTAACATTTGCAAAAAAAAATATGAATAAAAACAAAACGAATATACCAAAAAACCTGTTTATGTTTATTTGCCAAAGTGTCCAGACCAAAGGTCCACACTCCACAGGCGTCCTTTCGCTGTATGATGAATCAGATGCACTAAATGACATGCTCCCACTTGCTAAATTATTGAAGGCCAACCAATCTTCTTGTGTTATATAGGAGTATATTTTTTTCGACTATCATGGTGTTTAACTCAATTTATGTGTATTTCGACTATTCTTATTTCTGATCTAGATTATCCATACTTAGATTACGGGATTTATAAGGAATTTCTTTTTTTGACCTGACCTCAATAATCAAACTCTGATCAATTATATGAAGAGCAAACTTACCAACCGAACTAACTAACACTTGGGGCTAAGGGCAATCAGTCTTCTCAACAGTTAATAGTGTTGGGTACCTACTCGTTAACTTCTTCTTTAGTGCATATCACTCGAGTAAATTGATGAGTGTTGAAAAATAAAGTGAGTTTACTTTAACTACTCCTGTGTATTCGAGAACCTACCAAAATATATCACACCGATGCAGCAACCGTGATTTTTTTTGGTTATGCAATGCTATAGCAAGCCAATAATAATTTTAACGAAATCATTGCCAAACCAATTGGCAAACTTGCTCCCGAGGACTAAATTGGCCCGTTGACCCAAGTTGTGGCTTGTTCGATCGATGCTCTACTCAGAGATTATAAAATGAACAATTTAAATCATCAAAATGCAACCGGGTAGTCTAACATATGGCCCAAACGTCCAGTTTCTTAATTTCAGCCAATTCTTTCCTTCTTTCTTCTTTCTTTTTTTCGAAAAAAATGTAGGGTGGCTAGCTAGTTTTCATCCTATGGTTTGCATGTATGCATCTGCAATGTGTACGATATCTGCAGATTTGTGTTAGTCTACACAAGCAAACTATTATTATTATTATTATTATTACTATTTGTAGTATGAAATTATTGGTTGGCCGAAATATTAGCCGATAGAGTGGAAAATGTAAGCATGACTCTCTTCATGTTGTCTTCTTACTCTTTTGGCCTGATTTTTATGACCAAAAAAGTGATCACCTAGAAATTCATGAACCTAGTCAAAAAACATGAACTTTTCTTCTCCTTTTTTTTTTTTTGCTTAGTAAAAGGTTGGAGGGGGAGACCAGAGTTGCAACCCTCCTCCGGGAAGAGGGACTCCCAACCACCAAAACATGTACAACCAGTGAGCTAGTACCACTCATTTAAGGAGCCAAGCTCACTGGGGCATCCTTTCGGAGAAACCCCTACCCGTGAAGGTAGTCCGTCACCACAACCCCACCAAGGCATAAGCTGGACAAGTGGTGCCCAATACATAGCATCTGATTCACGAGGACTACTACCCGCAAGCGGGATTTGAACTTGCCACCGTGTGCTTGGGGGGAATTTCAGCCACACCCCACTACCATCCTGGCAACCACCTCCGGTGGTTCTTTTCTTCTTCTTGGTTGTATATTGGAGCTCCTCTCACTTTTTATACGGATATGGTTGATAATAACAAATGTATGTTGGACACAATATTTTAATTATTTGGGAGATTTTTCACTTGAGAAAATTAGGATGGTAGGGGGTTAGTTAGTTACATGACAAAAATAAAATCATATATTTCTTCCGTCCCGTATTATCCGTCCATTTTAAATTTCAAAAAATTATGTGGTTCAGAGTCCAAAAATGACAAGACATCTAAAAAATGGAAAGTCATCATACAGGACTAATCGAGAAGTACTTAAATAATATAAGTAGGTTTAAAGACCTCCAAGTATCATGGAAGCTACAACATTAATTCGTACTTAACTATGGATAAAGCAGGTCATCAATGTTGTTAACACATTGTTAATTAAGATTAAGGCGATAAATATTTTGTTTGAGAAAACTTGTGTGTATCAGACTATCATAGGCTATTACTCTATTAAATTAAGGCACTGAACTTGAGTGCTCCTCAAGTGCGACTCCACGCTAATTTTGGTCCAATTAAAATAGTAAAGTTTATGTATTACTACTATATAATTTGTTTTTTTATAATAACCGGATGTCTGAGACAGCTTTCTTATAGTAGTAATTGTTATTACTACTACTATAATTGTTATTTTTGATTCGGCGGTTAGGAGTGCCCGAGGCTTACGCACATCTCGACTAATCCCTTCTCCAGTCAAGTCAAAGGCATACCATCCGCACCGAGACTAAGAGACTTACAAAAAATTACTTCATTATAACTTGACCCCAAAAATCAAACTTTGATCAATTTTGTGGGGAGTAAATCGACCAACCAACCGGGACATTTCTATAATCTATAATACTTAAAAAAAGAGTACTTTCAAAGCTGTAGCATTTTGTCGTACGTGTTATGCAACGTGATGTTTTTTTTTATTTTATAAATTTCATACGCGTGGTGGGAAACAAGATATAATAATTATTTTTAACAAATTTTATAAATTGCTGATAGAGTTTTTAACAAAATAAAATAATTATTATAAAGGCTCCACCTTCCAAATGCAATGCACCAATGGTTGTTCGATCTACCTCTTACTTTAATCTTTAATTACGAAATACTAGTATCTGATTAAATATATAATGAATATGTTCTAAGACATTGTTGACATTTGGCTTAGGCTTGGCTTAATTTCTTGCCTTTATTAATTTCTTTCACTTTTGTTAATTTTGCATTAATTTTTTTATAAATTATTGATTCGTCTTGATTAGAAGATGAACCAATAATTTATAAAAATTTGATGCGAAATCTACAATTATGAAATAAATTTAAATAAAAACAAAAAGAATCCAAACAACTTGTTATGCCAAAACTATATAGCTTTGATCTTATCATTTGCCATTTGTTGAAATTGATCCTATCGGCAAGACTTTTGAGGAAAGAAGTCCAGAAGACATGTCTCGCAAACTTGCAGTAATAAAAATGTATACATTTTTTACTATAGTAGGAAGACGGTATGTGTGAGTTTCCACAATTATTTTTGGTATTCTTGGCATTCGTGAGTTTTGGCTAAAGTGTGAATATAACTTTTTGCTATATATATTCTTGGTAGTCTTAGAGGAAACGATGTATACTCTTGACTACAGGGAAAAATGATATTTTTAGTAGAAATTCAATATTAATATTTTTTCGCCTAAGTTAGTTTTGTGTCAAATTTTATTGTATTATTAGTTTGTCTCAATGAGAGGATTCGAGAGAGTAAAAATTATGAACGGAACTCTTAATATTTCCCTGGAAGAGTTTATTTAAAATTCCAACAATTAATTGTGGGATGGACGGCTATATAGGGGCGCTACAAGTACCACGTCAGACATCACCTAATACCCGCTCGGCACTGAAAAATTTCTCGTCCACGATATATGCACAAATGATCTGTGGGCATGTCACAGCTGTAAGAATTATGAGTGCCACATATGTATTGCTACGTGGCGTGATGAGCAGGGAATAATATCTCTCGTTGCTCATCTGTGTTGTGTTTCACTGTCCACAGTACTATTAAATTACGAGAATGGGGTTGGTAGCACCACCAAATTTGTTTCCATTAAAGGAAAGATGCCTTTTTTTAAAAATAATTGTGGGTTTTGTGTCCCCCACAAAACAAAATTTGATTTCCGGCATCATGAGCGCGCGTGCAATATAGAATAGGCTTCTATTAAGCCTCAAGAGTTACTCGGCGAGCGAACCAGAAAAGGGATTGGGTGGATGATTCACGCGTGTACAACACAGAATAGGCTTACATTAAGCCTCAACAGTTACTCGGCGAGCGAACCAGAAAAAGGATTGGGTGGACGATTCACTAGTTTCATTATGAACAAACTGAGATGTCAAAAATATATAAACATGTTAATAATGTAAATCTAACTAAAGTACCGAATGTCAAAAAAAAAAAAATCTAACTAAAGTAATGATATAAAACGATATATGAATAAAAAAATGTTTGTGTATTTCTTCTTATTCGCCTTGAAAGAGGAGAGAGAGGGCTCTTCTTCAAAACTAATATTTGTGAAAAAAATTTGAATAAAGACAAAACGAATAAACTCAAAATCAGTTTATGATTTTTTTTGCCAAAACACCCCTTACCCACGTCGACGCACTATAAAAGGTTACCTAGGGGGCCAGGGCTAAGCATTTGTTGCCCAGCACTTGCTACCAATGAGCATGAGATTGTGACCCACAAACATATTCGTTATGGGTTGCTAGCAAGCAGTGCCTTCGAAAAGCTTCTTTCTCCGGATATAAGCGTAACTGGTATAATCAACAATAATCAATAAACAATCCACGCATTGGGAAAACAATCACCCATTCGCTTCAAATATTGAGCACTTCCATTGGTTTTCACATTTCTTTGGGTGAAACATCCTTCATGACTTTCAATTCTCAAAATAAATTACTCTCATCAATATCAGAATGCTTACCATGTCTCAAACATGCATGTTTTAAAAGGTTGGCACAATAGGTCATCAAGCAATCATCATTCGTAGATTTCAATTTCTCCAAATCAAACCAAAACCCAAAAACCTTCTCATATTCTTGAAATTGTTCAAACCTGTCATTAAGTGAAGAAATAGCTTGATCTATGATAAAAAGAAAGTAATTTACTCTAAACGATTCTGCAACTGATTGTGTCACCTCTTCAACATCATCCTCAAACTGTCTCTTTCTGCAAACAATTCACTATTCCTCAAACATAGGCTCAATTCCCATTTGAACTGCAACTTCTTTCACTTCAGTCATGGCCTCCGCAAATCCATTTTCTCTATAACTTCCAAGAAATGTAAGAAGCCCTTTCAATTGATTTATGGCAATATCTCTTTGTATGTCTTTACTTTGAAAGGTTTTGCTAACAACATTAACAGCAAACAAGAGATTATGCTAAATAATCATGCCGAGTAAGAACTCAAAATTCTCAATTCCATGGTTTGATAAGTTTTCAGCATCACTCTTTGTTAATTTTTGGATCCTCGGTAGTTTTCACCAACTCAACTAAAGCCATTTTTATTTTTGGGGCTTGGTATCTTATTGCTTTAACACTTTCAACACGACTTTTCCAACGTGTTTGAGACAATGACTTAACGGCGATTCCACATTATCGTTCAAGACTTTCCACCTCTTTGGTGAAGAAGAAAACACTGTATATAAACATTGTACTACCCCGAAAAAGGAGCGAGCTTGAGGACAATAATTGGCCATGTCACAAAGGGCAAGATTAAGACTATGGCAACCACACGGCGTGTAGAATGCTATAGGATTTTTATCGAGTAGTCTTTTTTGTACACCTTTGTGTTTTCCTTTCATATTCGAGTCATTATCATAACCTTATCCTCTTATATCCCCATTGCAAATATATCCTTCTATATTATGGAACTAACCCAAAAGTTTTTTAAATTATACTTTTGACACTATTTTTTGAGGCCTTTTATTTTTTAGATCCACATAAAATTTATTGAATATTATAGATCTATACATATACATAAGGGTATAAAATATTTAGGGCCCCTCAAAATTAGTCAAAATTTGGGGGCTAGATGCGGCCGCATCATTGGCGTATGTTCAAAACCGGCTCTGCTAGCAAGGGCCATAACATAAAATGCAATCAGTGTAGTGATCGATTTCAAATTTTGTGCTTACTGGAATTCGATTGACCCGTGGCCGGCTTGGATTAAGCGGTTTTTATAACGTAAGTTGGTTTTGGAAAGAGAACGGTTTTGTAGTAAGTCCGGACTGTTGACGGTTCAACTGGTTAAATCGGACCGGTTCGGCCTGGTTTTTTAAAACATTGGTGGTTGGGTTGGTTGTTGGGTTTCCTCCCCATATAATTCATAAAGATTCGATTTATGGGATCAGGCTAGAAGAAAGAAATTTATTGGATGGTTTGGCTATGACCTGACCGGGTTGGAAAGACATTAGTCTTGGTGTGCGTAAATTGATTCGGACACCCTGACCGTCAAACAAAAAAGAAGAAGAATAGGCTTGTATTTTACGTAGGCACAATGCCCATTAGCAGCGCATGCACAATGTCCTCGTCAAATTCCAACATTTTACGAGTCAGGAAGAATAATATTTCTTTCCTAAAAGTCCAGCAAAGCACTATATTTTGAACGATCTTCTCAAAAAGTCCAGTCCGTCTGAGACATGAAAATATAGGAGTTTTGATCCCAATTACAAATTTTGTTTTCGTTTTATAACTCAGGTACAATAAAGCTTACTCGCACCTTAAGTCCTTAACCAATCTAGGGGCATCACCCAGATGCGGAAGTGATCTAACTCTCATGTTTTATGCCTTGACTACCAGACCAACTCTTTGGCCTCGTTTGTTTAGTGGGATTTGGGGGTGGGATGGAGTGGAACCCAAAATCCAAAGCTTGTCACCCTTATTGTGGATGAGATTTGAAATCCCATGACAATTTTTATCCCAATCTGGACGGGATATAAAATCCCGGGGGCGGGGGGGATTTGGATGAGATTTCCCCTATTGGTCATGTGCTATAATAAAAAAGTGCTTTCCCATGGCTATACCCCGTTGAACACAAATACTGGTTATAGATTTTCTCTATCCATTGATATCTTGAGCAATATCCCAATGATTTCATATCTCATCCATATTCAAAAGAATTTCACATTCTATCCATTTATCTCCGGTCAAACAAACGAGGCCTTTGGGTTACAATTGCAAGTTACGTTCATAGTTCTATGATTAGAAATTAACACCTATAGCAATTTTCTTTTTCTAGAGTTGGCCCCGACCCCTAACTACACTCCCCCTAACGTGCTTGGGACTAAGACCTTGGCGTTTGAATCACTTTGAAATCCAGAAGGCCCCGATCACTGAGGTCCTGGATTTTGTGCTTCGGCTTACACACTGGGCTACCCTTCTCCGAGAGCTCCGCGGGAACACCTACCACTAGTCTTCGGCCGGAGGGTATTTCCCAGCCTAGCCTAGGGAATAAAGAGGAGGAGACGAGGTGGGGATTGAATTGTTTGCTTAATAGTATAGGTTTGAGAGTGGTATTGGGAGATTTTGTGGCCCAAGAAGAAGCCCAAAAAGCTACAATCCCAATCTTGAAAACGAAGGTCCATTCAATAGAGAGAGTCATTTCTCAGCAGCAGGCTGGCGTAACGTAACCATTAAAATATGGGTTGGGTCATTTCCATCAGCCCACATTTGCTAATAATGCTTAGTTAAATTTTTTTTTTGATAAGTACTTCACTTTTAGTTAAAATTATTTATATTTACTCTGCAATACTCAATTTAAAAAATAAAAATACAGCTCATAAACGAGCTGAACTGAACGAACAGAACAGTGAATTGTTTAAGTTTAACTTGTTTGATTGAAAAGTCAAATCTCAAGCGAACTTTAATTAAGTTGATTTCAAATAGATTGAATATTTTTTATGGAATTGATATTGACACTCTCCATTTTGATATTGACACTCTTTATTTTTGTTTTTATTAGGTAAAATTGCTAAATAGCCCTTGTACTTTATAATCACATTTTTCTCTTGCTTTCAAAATACAAGTGTGGTTCAGTAACTTCACCTAATAGAGACAAAATGGGGAGTGCGAATATCAAAATGGGGAGTGTCAATATCAATTCTCATTTTTTAATGACGAATTGCTAAGTACTAGATTGTTCAAACCATATTTTTAAAACTTAAGGAACATTAAAGAAGCCTTCAAACTACATTCGTTTAGCTAGGTTGCAAATTGATCTCAAATGAGCTTTAAAAGAGTAGAACGCGAGTCGAAAGTCAAAATAAAAAATTTGTGTATGAGCTAGAAGTTTTACATCTCCGATCCTTTCGGTTTGTCTGGTTTCGATTTTTTGTTCTGTTTACTAGGGTTTTCTTTCACACCTAACTACTAGTAATTGTTTTGCATTTAATTATGGGAATTGATATTGATACTTATTTTTCATTTATCTATTAGTTGAAGTTACTAAATCACCCTTGTACTTTCTTGCTTTTTCTTATCTATTGGCACTTCCTTTTTCTTATCTATTAGCTGAAGTTACTAAATCATTCTTGTATTTTGAAAGTAAGAGAAAACACTCGAGCTCGACTCAATCGTAGTCCAATTTGGCTCGTCAAATTTTCATTGGAACTTAACAAACAAATTTTAAAAGTCGGCTCGGCTTAGCTCATTTGCTGCTCTACTTGCGGTGGCAAGTAATAGTAGGAAAAGCTTTGATTGAGAGTGAAGTTTTTGGCAAGTTAAAATTTTATATGAGAAACAAAACAGTACAACTAAAGGGCATAAGCCCCCTGACTTGCACCCGAAACTCCACTTAAACACATGGGAACCAAAGAAAACAGTGAGACTATGAATTCACTAACCGACATCAAAATGGGAAAAATGGGAAAGTGAACGAAAAACAGGTGGTCGTGCTAATAACGGTCCCCTGAGCAGATGTTATAGAGCAAATAATTCCAAAAAGTTTTGGACTGCAGGACACTTTAAAGCATTTTAATGCACTTTCACATAGTATTTCTACGCATTTTGACCTTATTGATCGCCGAGTGTGTTTTGGTTTAGCATTTTCCGAAAATGAAACCAAATCTAGCTTCCCCTGTTGAGCTGCAGAAATCCTAGTGGATATGTACTAGAATGATAGTAAATGACAATTTTGCTTGCGTGTTGTTGATAGAGGCTCAAGAACTAGTCCATCTCTGATATTTGATTGAGTACAGCGCAAGCGCAACACCAAAATTTGATTCGAGTACAGCACAACACCAAATTGGAATCTATAGAGGTTTGGCCAAAGACGCTCGAATTCCTTTCGACGCATATATAATAAACATCTGCTGTCATAATTTTGGAAGTGGAACTCTTGAAAGAATCTATTCTGTTGCTCATTTGCTCCAATAACTTCTTAGTATTCCGCTCCATAGTTCGAGCTTTGACAGTGCAAATATTTCGGCGTAATGGTAAAGTTATGTCTGCTGGGCCTGAATGCCTGACTGATTTGTCCACCACCCTCTGGAGAATTTCAGGTTTAACCTAACTTTTTCAAATACGTCTTCCCTTTACTTTCTGTAGGTCCTTGCTGACGTGATTAGATTTCATCCCAAAGTACCAGGGATCTGGATATATGCCACAGCTTGGGAATTTGACCAAAACTTAAATGCCGCAGCTGCTCGTGCTCTTATGCAAAGTGGTTTAGAGCTTTCCCAACTTCGGAGGATCTTTGGGTGGAGTATTTTCGTATGGCACTCACATACCTCAATAAGCTAAAGGTGAGGAAGGTTATTCTTGGAGAAGACAAGGGAACACTCAATCGTGATCATGGGGATACTGACGAGAAACTATGGAGAGATGAAAACAAGGAATTGTTTATGGCCCTTGAGGACAAAAGAGGAGAACAATAAGGAGGCATTAGATAACCAAACTGGGGAATCCGAGGAAATTTAGATTTGTTCCGGGAGCATGGTTTGAGCATTCTTCAAACGGTGCGTAGTGGTGCAGTTGAAGCCCTCCCTAGTAATCTCAACCTTAGGACACGGTTTATTGAGATATTGGAAGCAACAGACTTGGCTTATTCAGAAGAGATGCGGAAAGAGATACTGATGAGATGAACAGAGATTTTTCAAAAGAACCAGAATATTGGGAGTGGCTTGCGAGGCTCAATTCTAAAGGACAGAAGATAAGGATGAAGAAATCAAGTCATCTTGGTTAGACAAAGCAATTCAGGTGTAATATCATGTCGGTTTATTTCTGCGGTCATCTATCTTGCTTATCAAGTAATGAAGCATGTTGTTCTTAATTTGAAACATTTTGTCGTTCTGGCCCATTTCAAGTTCTTGCAGTGCTAGATATTGCATGAACAATATTTATGTCCTTTTTTTGCATTTAGAACATCTGCAACCACATATTTGTTTTATGTGAAGATCAAGAAGGGTAGAATGAATATGGATAGTGTTCAGTTATCACTTATCAGTAGCTAAACGAATAATTCAATCCTCATTTCTTTGTAATTGCCGCAATTTCAAGGCCTATTGTTCGTGAGGCCTATCCATTTTGCTCCTTCGACATTGGTTGTATACTTGTATTAGCCAATAATATTTTAAAAGGATTTTCTTACTTCTGCTCCGTTGTTTTACTTGACTAATATTTGGGAAGCTTGATTATGTCTGATGATCACCTTGCATGTTCTTCCCCCTGTAGATTTATGGAGAGGCTATAAAAGCCGTGCCTTCAGTTACGATGTTCACCCTATATATGAGGTTTTTGAGGGATGTTATTGGTCATAGAAGTGGAGAAACACAAAGTTTCGGGCTCTTCAGCAATTCTGATTCTACTGTAGATCCTATTTCTCATGCTGTGATGGTATATGAAAGGGCAGAGAGCTTGGGTTGCATTACCGAAGATCTTGCTTGCCAACATATTTCCTTTTTCATGGAACTGGGTAGATCGGAGGAAGCTAGGAAATTGGCAGAAAAGCTTTGCAGTGGAAAACTTGCAGATTCAGTGGATGTGTGGATCCTGAGGCTCTCAGTAGAAATGAGATGTGTCACTAACAGATCCGGCTCTCCAAGTAAATCGGACCTACTGTTTGTCGAACTCCTAAAAACTGTTGTCACAAGTGTAAGCTCCATAGCCTGAGCTCCTTTTCGGTTGGCAGTTCCATGACATAATACACATTTACATGTATCCCTATTTTCGAGTTGTACTTTATATTTTCTTTATTTTTTAGAGGCGTCTGTTTAGGGTTGTGGAAGGAGTTGAATGTGTCTTGTAACAAGGGACCGTGAGCGTGTAGTCAATCAAAGTGTACGGTTTTAATTTGGACGGGTACCAATAGTTGGAAGGATTTGCACAAGAATGGTATGGAGCCTAATCAATTTGGAAAGTTTGGGAGCTAATCAAATTGGACATTTTTTTAAAGAAAATCTTCCTCATTATGGAAGTTCTCTTGGTAGTATAGGTATTCTAAAAGGGACGAGATTATGAGAGGATTTGATAAGGCTTGATTTGCTATGCTCCTTCACTGCCTATTTAAAAGCATTAACAAGGATTTGACTTGGTCTTTTTGGTAGCCTCATCTTCTACATCGAAAAGGCCGAGAGCAGCATTTTTGGGAATTATTTTGTTTTGATCTTGGAGTATTTCTAACTTCATGAACCATTGAGCCTCATGTTCAATTACTCCAAAGGACTATTCTTCAACACTTGATTCAAAGTATTGAGTTGCTATTCCAGTGGATTTCTGGGATTATTCGGAAGGCTTGAGTGATTCAAGGCATGCGGCAATCAAACACTTGGTGTGGTGAACGAGGAGTCGGCAATCGTCCTTTGGTCAATTGTGAGGAGTCATAATTGTAAGTTAAGGTCATTTTGTAACCGCACAACGTTATTTTTTAGTGTTTGATTCCTTCCCGTGGTTTTTACCATTTTCGGGGTTTTCCACGTATATCGCGTGTTCATCGTTTATTTATTGTTTCTATTGTTGCTTGATTATTCGACTGCTAGCAATATAGGATTTTTCAACAAGAATGGCTGTTTCAAAAGCTGAGAGCTTGTGGATTTTGGTATTACAAAGTTACTCCCATACTTCGCTCTATGCTTATATCAGTTTTCTCTTAATTGATTGGTTTATTGGTCTGTGCAAACTCACACAAATTTTTTTTTTTTTTTTTTTTGAGAGATGACTAGATGACAGAATGTTTGTTCAAGCCCAGTGATATTAATTCTTTTTTTGGAAGGCTTTAAAGTTTTCTCAAATCAAAGACATTATTTTGACAAGTTGGTGGAGCTTTCCATGGTTTCATTGGCGAAAGACGGTGGCAGTGATGATGGATTTTCCCTCTCTTTTGCTGTAACATTGTTCTTCAGAAGGATGGAATCAAGAGTGCAAGGGCTATGTACAAAAGGTTTTGCTCTAGATCTTGAACTAAGGAACTTTGTTTGAATGGAACTTGTCATCGTCGTAACCGTACTTCACTGCTGGAAAGTAGCATCCATGTTTTAGTACAATTCATGTGTTTTTATGTTGGTATTATTTGAAGTCTGATTGCTTGACAATTAGTATACACAATACCCAAAACAAGACAACCAAGCCTTCATTTTGGATATATTACAGATGTGTTTTTTGTGCTGATTTACGACCAAGATGTGAGCTTGTGGTAAAGCTATTACTCTTTGGAAATATTGGCTTTGTACGGAAAGGTTTTTCCAAAAGTAATTTTGGATTTGGAAGTTCAATTTTTGAATTTCAAATATTGAGTCCCAAATAACCAGGGCTCCTTACTCTCTACATCTGCCACTTTGACCGGTACGTACTGGAGAAGTGGACTCTCCTTAAACCCAAAATGCGTACTCTATGTAGTCCCCTCCAAGTGGGCCCCATTGAAATCCAAAGTGTCTCTCTCTCTCTCTCCCTCTCTGTGACACAATGTGTATACAGATAGTTTTGAGTCTTTTGACTTTCAAAACCCATTATCCTTTCTAGTGGGACCATCCTCTGACCCCTCGCCCCATTTAAGGAGGGAAAACTGTTTCAACTCCTAAAAAAAACTTTGTCGAAAAACTTATCCGAACACAGCCAAAGGTATTCTTCAATACATAATTCATGTACAATGCATGCAGATGTGGGTATTTCTTTTTTTGTATCTTTTAGATGATACTTTGCAGTATATGAGAAGTAGACCAACCATTTGGCGGGCCATAGCAAAGAATTATAACGGTGAAAGAGAGAAAAAAGATACTAGAAATTTCTTGGGGTTTGTCGGGTGTTGCTTCGTTTTCCTTTTCTATTTCTGTTTTCCATGTTTTCAGTTGCAAAAACAATATAAAAAAAAAAATGTTCGATTTTCATGCTTTCAGAAACAGAAGCTGTGAAAAGTTTGAGCGGACTCATTTCTTGCATATCATTTTGATTATTGTGTGAGAACAATTTAAAAAAAATAAATTCAACAAAGTCTGAGGTTATGTCATTGTCAGTGGTTTGCCCGCATATTCATTAGAAATGGTGTCGGGACCCACATATTCGGAGGTTCTCACTAACAAAAGGCAAAAAATTAGCACTTGTTTCAGCAAAATGTCTAGATGGGTAGGACAAGCGCAAATGTAGGGGTACTAACAAACCGAGCAGAGCTGAGCTTTGTTGTGTTCGAGCTCGGCTTGTTAAGTAAACGAGATAAAAAATTGAGCTCGAACGAGCCGAGCTAGGGTAATTTTTTTAACAAGCCTCCTTAAACGAGCCGAGCCTACACAATCGAGCCGAGCTTTTGCGAGCCGAGCCGAGATTTTGCGAGCTCGTTAAAAATACGAGCCTGTAAATCGAGCTCGAGCTCCGCTCGATAATCAAGCCAAGCCTTAATGAGCCGAGCGGCTTGGTTCGTTTGCAGCCTACACAAAAGTCTTTCTGAAGGAATTTTTTAACTTTTGGTTGGTTGTAGTTGGATTGTTCTGGTATTGGGCTTCAGAATGGGTTGGTTTATTGGGTTTATTGATTTTCGTAATTTTCCTGAAACTATCATCCACTCCTCATATCCAATTCCTTTTGCCTTCTTCCTCGACTCGCCCGTTAAATCGTACATGCTCTCGACTTAGCAACGGTCAGATTAACAACACCAACTGCAATTCAGATTCATTTTTTTTAAAAGGCGTCAATTATATTGAAAGCCCGAAGGCAATACATGTTTCATCAGAAGATATAGGGGAGAACCAACACTACCAAATCATAGACACAAGACACCTACTGCAAATGCAGATCCGACGAAACGAAGGTACTTAAGAACCTGTCGCAGACAAGACAGTGAAGAGTCTAACAGGACTCCCAGCTCAAACCCTAAAACCTAAGCACATGAGAAATCTGGGGCCCGCAACTACATCCTCAGTGCCACACCGGTTGAATGTGGCCCGATACACTAACACGCAACCACAAACACAGGATGCCACTCCGATGGCGAACCCTCGCTGACACGCAGGGCTCTGGCCTAAAGGAAAACACGCCGGCAGCACATTGCGAATTTCCCCGCAGCCACGGTGGGCAAGATATCGTCCAAGCAAATAAACCACAATGCAGAAACAACCGCAATGCAGCCGCTAGCGACAAGGCAACTGACGACTGGGATCTACCCCTGCCGATCCAAGCAGAACAGACTATACAAGCAAAACTAAGCAACAAAAAGAAAGAAAACACCTCAACAAAACCCAACAAACTAAGACAACCCGAGTCACCCACAGGTGAGTTAACACCGAGCCAACCGAGTTACACCGAGTTAAGCTGAGTCGCATCTCTAGGTCCAAGAACCAAGCACCACCACCACAGCCGCCAATGGTTGAAGCGCGTTACTTTTCCAGAAGGGGGCAAAACCACCCTAAAACGTCATCTCCTAGACAGATCTGACCCAAAACCCAGATGAGACAGACGAAGGGTGGGGTTGAGCGGACAAGAAGATGATGATGGGTGGCCGGCGAGGAGGTGAGGGTGTAGAGGGGAGGTGGGGTCTAGGGCCGGCTACCCCACCCCCTTCTAAAGAACCAGACGAGAAGGGAAAGGAGAGTGGGTTAGGCGATTAGATGGAGAGGTGGAGGAGGCCGGATGGGGAGGGGGGCGGCGGCGCCGGCAAGAAAGGGTAGAGAAAACCCTAGGAAAATCTAACTTTCTAGAGAGAGAGACTCTCTAGGGCAGTAGCAGGCCCTCCCAGAAATTAATTCAGATTCATTCAGTGGCGCGAAATTCATCATTGGCTAAACAACGCCAAGAAGATCTAAACTATCCTCAATAGTCAATGCCATCCCAGATACCACAAGCAATAACTTTTATTTACAGTGGCCTACTTAATAGCCTTAATTACAACTTTAAAATTAAACTTTTATTTACACCCTTAAACCTTCAAATTAAACTTCATACCATCCCATTTGCCACCATCCCCAAAGGCCAGTCTGAGGATCCCGAGGAAAAGGCACTGGGGGAGGAACTGGTGCGGCGGCAGCCGAAGCGGGGGGAGGAATGGCAGGATCTGGATTGGCAAGGGCCGCAAGAATATATTGCCGCTAAAATGGCTAGCGGATTGAATGTCAACCCCAGACGCCAAAGGTGTCTAATGATAAAGAAAGCCACCAGGCACGCTACGTGTACCACGAAGCCCCCCTCGGCTATACTAATGGGGGCTTCGTGGTACTCGTGGTGTGCCTAGTGGCTTTCTTTATCATGAGACACCTTTGGTGTCCGGGGTTGACACTCAATCCGCTTGCCATTTTCACGACAATTCTTCCTGCCCTTGCCAATCCGGATCCGACCATTCATCCACCCGCTCCGGCTGTCGCCTCGCCAGTTCCTCCCCTTGCTTTGGCTGCCGCCCTGCCAGTTCCTCCCCCAGTGCCTCTTCCTCGGGATCCTCAGACTGGCCATTGGGGATGGTGGCAAATGGGATGGTACGAAGTTTAATTTGAACCAAAGGGCCTTGCGATATCAACCACGGGAGGGGAAAAATGTGCACAGATATAAAATTTCTTATTGCTTTCTCGAATGTTTGCATTAATAGTAATCTTATTGCTTTCTCGAATGTTTTCGTTCGCAATACTATCGTTCCCTACCAAATTCCTAGCAGTCGAACAAGAAATAAATTAAACACTTACAGGACGTTTTGCTAGGCGGCATCCTCCTTCATCCCCGTAAGCTTGCCGCCGGTGGTGCCAAAACCGTGGGGCTGGTAAAGAGCTGCAGCGGTGATGAAGGACTTATAGTCCCAGAACCCGTCAGCATGGGCTACCGGAGAGTTCCTCTTTGAGAAAAGATCCTCAAATTGGTATGCCTGGAAGAAGTCAGAGAGGTCTCATTGCAACAGTATTGGCTTGGGACAAGCCTTTGCACTCCCAACCTGTAGTGGGCCGAAATAAAATGCCCAAAGGGGTAGCGGTATCTCGGGGTGGTAGCCCAATGGGCTGGAAGGCCCAGACCCGATCTACAAACGGGAACGGGCTTAAATGCTGCCCGAGCCCAACTAAATCGTCTCGGAACCGACTCGGGCTAAGCCAACGTGTCGGCCGGAACGAGCTTGTCTCGGCCGAGCCACCGTAGATCAACCGGGTCGGACGAACCGGAAGAGTCAGGAAGGATCAGGAAGGTATGACGTCTTCTGACGTCACCCGAGGCGGTTAAAGCCACGAGGCTGCCTCGCTCCAGGATCACGTGGTGTAACAACTTACTGATTTACGTCGTGATGATTGTGCTCAAACGGTTATGACACGCGTCAAGCCGTGATTCGAGAGATCCCCATGCAGCGGAACGAACGTGACTACGTGACGTTTGGGGACGTCACCCGTAACGAATGACCAAGGTGCCCCCTTGCTTGGAGCACCTATATATAAGGGAAAAAGAGAAGGCAAAAGGTACACACACGCAACCCTACTCAACTCTTCGTCTCTCTTGCTTTTTCATCTCCTCCATTCTCTCACTAGACCGTCGGAGTGCCTTCCCTGGCCAACTTCCGGCCAGGTTGGGTGCTAACGTCGGGTTCATCCTGTGCAGGAGATTCAAGAGACGCAAGATCCATCCCTCAACAGTGAAAGAGAGTCCTAAGGAGGTCCGCCGGAATCCAGGACACCACACAACCCTTGTCACAAACCTTCTTCCCCTTCACCATCTTTACCAATGTAGGTGTCGAGGAATCGCCATTGGCAATACCCACCATAGCCATTGCCACTGCAATTGCCATAACCAAAATCCACCATTTTGTTCTCCATTTTTATCGGCAAGAACCCAACAGAACTACTTCTTAGGTTTGGATTTCAAATCAATGCTTGGTTTGGAACTCGAGGAAACGAAAGAAAGCAAAATAAAAGAAAGAGAAATTTAGTTATTTTCCTTGTATGGTTTTTGTAAAGAAAAGGGAGGGAAAAAATGTGCACAGATATAAAATTTCTCTTGTTTGGTTTTTATAGAGAAAAGAGGAAGAAAATACAAAGTGCAAGTAAGCAATGGTGAGAAAGCATAAGAAATTGAGAAAACAATACTACTTTCTTATTCAACCATATTTGTTTGTCGTAAAAGAGGGGAGTAATTCATGAGAAAAAAAATTTACCCACATTCATGCTCTTGATTTCCTACTCATCTAAACATAGTAGACAATTTCAAAGAAAAAAAAGAAACAAGATCATTTTATTTTCTCCCTAAGCTGTGTTGTTTCGATGAAATTGGCCAACAAGAAGAGGTACACAACTGAAACAAGAATTGGGGATCTAGCCAACCTTTTTGAAGGAGAGAGAAACAAAAAGATTTTGGTGTCGATGAGAAGATTTTGGTAACCTCCTTTTCACTCCAACTTTTCTTTAGATGCAAGGGAAGAGAGATATCTGATAATAAAAAAAAAAGGGAAGAGAGATAGAGAGGGAAATTTTTTGGGTAGCTATTGGTACATGTGGACGAGCCTACTTGGTACCCGAACATTGTATCTGTGTCATCTAAAAATGTATTTCTCTCTTATTTTTTTTTCTCCAAATCCGGACGGTTCAAAACTAAATTGAGGCAAAAGGGTTAAACAAAAATTGAGCCTACGTGGTTTGGATGAAGGTTCTTTTTCAGGGGCTATCAAGTATCAACCATTGAGGCAAAAGGGTTAAACTTACCTGCCAACTAATGTGATTCCTCTGTCCACCGACGGGTCCGACACATGCATTTGCAGAATCACTAATGGCTAGCAAAAATTCTCCATGTTGAGTATGTGTGTGCACGAGGGCTTCAGTTAGTCGTGTATCAGTATTTAAGTATTGAGAGGTTCTGGGTTCGAGTTAATGGAACAACATCTATACATTTTTTAATAATCCAACATAAATAACACTAACATTTGATCGTCCGGTCAAACAAAAAAACATGTGTGCGCAATTGTTAGGTGAAGTGTTAGCAACAAAAAAACATGTGCGCAATTGTTAGGTGAAGTGTTGGCAACAAAAAAACATGTGTGCGCAATTGTTAGGTGAAGTGTTAGCAAATTTCCATCGCTATGGCGTGTGAAGAAATTTACGTGCATCTTATGAATTCCATGTAATTCGAACAACTTCTTGATATATTTTATTTGGGCGGTCAGGGTGTCGTGGTCAATTTATCCGTACCTCAACTAAATCTCCTTTCCATTATGGTCAAAGACATGTCATTCACGCTGGACTGGGGAATTCACAAAAAAAAGCCTCCTGCTACCTGACTCCAAGAAGTTGCCAAGTTTCGAACTTAGAAATATCTAGGTTTACAGCTCATCTCTGTTACCGCTTGAGCTACCCGTTGGAGTATTTCTAACACATCTTTATCTGGATATGATGGACTTATTTCTTTCTAGCATTAATGCTCACGGAATTATATACTCCAACTCCAATTGTTAGGTCAAGTTTCCCAAATGATTAAAATCTTTGATTTTATCAAATGTAGACTTTATCTTTTGAGTTTGAACAGCTCATGCTAATGTTTGAAATTTGTATCAAAACTGATATAATTGGGAATAATTTTCCGTATTTTTTAAACGAGAGATCTCACTGAAAACTTCAAATTGCTGTAAGAAAATTCGATAATATATTTGATACAGAGGAAGTAACACTTGAACAAATTTTGATAGTTTTGATTTTTGCTAGTAGATATTTACTAGTAATTAAACCATATTAAATTGCTCGATTGCCCTTTCTTTCTTTCTTTATTATCTCGTACGGTTAGTGGGATAAGAGGAATTAATAGTGTTAGTCTGTTAGATGTTAGTTGGGGTAATCGAACCCTGTCCAAATGTGTGAGAATATATGAGAGGCATCAACTGCACTCCACTTTATTTGCAATTGCTGGATCACCCTATTGGATCACTTAAGCAATATCTTTGACCTTTGTGGCATTCTGAGAATTCTTTTTTCAAATTTCTAAAGACGTGACTTCAACCTACTCCTCAAACTTTATTAATATGTTAGGTTCTTTAATGAAGGGATCCACCATTTAAAGAGTAATGTGTAAATGTGATTAATTTATTATTTTTAAATGAAAGTGACGGTGGCTCAGAGTGACATTCAATCGCCATTTTTTATGAGAGAGAAATGCTCATCAATTTTGATGGGTAGGTTGGAGCATATTTGTAGTGGCCGGGCCTGGAGGGGCTCAGAAGGTGCACCCCTTCACCCAACAAGGGATGCAAAGGGGATGCTTGCCACCTGGCAAAGGGGGGCAGCGCGGACCCAACTCGGTAGGCCCCGCTTTGAGTCAACAGCGCGATGTGGTCTCTCAGTACAGACCAAAACAGGCTGTAAGGGGGAATTACGCCCCGCTATCCGCCAGGCCGAGAGACCTCGCCATGGAGCTCTCGGCGGGCTACCTTGGGGGCGCCCTCCTAGGGCCCATCGCTCAGGTCGATGGATCTGACGGGTACCTCTCGGATGGCATGGTCATCGTCCACCGAACGCCTTCTGCGCCGAGTCGGTTGATGCCGGGTTGGGAGCATTCGGATGGTGCAAGAGAGCACGACACCGGGCGTGCCTGGCAAACTGCATAGAGCATTAATGGTAGCAGTCAACCACCCAGCAGGCTTTGCCTGCAGGACCACGTGGTTGACCGGGGAGCACTCCCAGACCAGCTGACCCTTCAGTGTATCAGGCGTGATGCAAACCGAAGCACTGCACCATGACATCAGCCGAAGCAATGCGTCTGTGCAGACATTCCTACCGCACCAAGCATCATCTGAGGTACGGATGGTGCGGAGGAGGGGTACGAGGGGCGTGGGGGACACGCCCCCCTTGGCCTATAAATAAGGTCTCCACCTACCTCACAAAAGAATATTCTCTCCACATTGAATAACCTCATAACTCTTTCTCTCTCTAAGTTAGCCACTAAAACTTCTCTCGCCGGTCACTGACTTGACTGTCGGAGTGTCTTCCCGGACAACCACTGTCTGGGCTTGGCACTAACGCGGTTGTTCACGTGTGCAAGTCTTCTCTTCAGGCCAGCAGCTTGGATCCTAGGAGAGGTTCAACCAGTGCACCACCTTTCCGTACGCACCAAGCAGATCAAAATGGTTAATCCGGCGAAACGCCTCCCACAATATTTTTTCAACATTATTTCTTAAATTTTTTGAAAGCAGTAAATAATTGATGAGTGTGTTGGAGATGCTACTGAGAGCATCTCCTATGAATCTCTATATCTTATTTTAGAGACCGGATGTGACATAATGAGATAAGATTTTGTAATTTGTTCCCTCTTTTTTGTAATTTTGTGTACTTTATGAGAGAATATATATATATATATTTTGGTTTATAACTTTATAAGAGAATATTGCCGGGATTCATCGCACCTTTTAGATATTTAGAGACCAAAATGGCGGTGTGGATATTTTGGTGTAAATATCTAAAAAAGACGATGAATTTCTCCAAAAAATTGAAGTAAAGATGGGACAAATTATAGAAAATTCAATCTCTAAAATGGAGATGTAGATACTGATTAGAGATGTTCTGAGGAGAGCTCTCGACTCTTCCGTAACTGATGGTCGAGGATGGATCACCAAACGGTCACCGACCACTTCAAGCGTGACTTGTCCCCAGTTTTGTTTTGGGTAGAGTTGAAAATGAACTGAGCCGCTTGTGAATTGTTCGAGGCTCGACTCAGTAAAAATTTGATTCGAGTATTAAATGAACAAAACCAATTTTAGGCTTATTTAAAAAATGACCCAAATCTGAACCTGACTGTATTCGGCTCGATTAGGCTCGCGAACCTAGAGTTTATATGTATACGTCATAAGAATATCAGATATAAGCTTGAATATGTTTAAGCTTTTAGGAAATGCTACAATACACACCCATGTTTGGGCGTGTATCATATGCACCCCTATAAAAGTTACGAATTGATTAATAAAATTTACAGTCCTTGTTCGTTTAGTAGTTTTAGTTTAGTTTTGAAAATAGGGGTAATGATCGAAGAGAGATAGAGAGAGAAATAAGAGTGAAATAGGGGTAATGATTACATAACAAAACTAAAACAAAGTTAAAACTATGAAACGAACAAAGCCAGTTTTTTTTGTAAAAGTTACAAAACGCACCAAAATGATATGAATTATAGAAAATATTACGAATCATATTGCTGAAAAGTTATGAAATACTAAAAAATATTACGATTGTCGATAAGTTGCACAATATGAACCATACCATTGGTGCATATGGTACACACTTTAAATGAGTGTGTTTTGTAGCTATTCCCTAAACATGTACATCATGAAAATTTTATAATTTTATATATGTTACATGTATGTACTTATTTACAAAATAATTTTTTATTGAAGTTCTAGATCAATATGAGAGCATAAATAACTAAATTTTTTGACACGTTAAAACTAGGGGTGAGCATGGACCGGATTGGTTCGGTTTTGTAGTAAACCAAGAACCAAACCACTACATACGGATTATGAATTTGGAGAACCAAACCAACCCATAAAAGGCATAGAACCAAACCAATCCAAACCATTAAAATACGGATCGGTTTCGGTTTCGAACCACGGTTTA
>JAXBDA010005315.1:0-25025 GCA_036023075.1 Gaultheria prostrata
CACAAATATTTAGTAAAGACCGGAAAATTCCGGGCACGCGGGGTGCATTTTTCAAAGAAAACCTTCCCCGCGGGTAACCTGGCTCCCGAACCCAAAATCTCTATTTTTCGCAGACCAAATCCTTTTTTTTTCAGCGGCACAAGAGCCACATTATTTTCTAAACGGTTCCTCGGGTACCTAACATTTTCCAGAAATTAAACCCCGGGTGACGACTCTAAATTTTCTTTTTCCCTTACTTCGCCTCGTTTTCAAAAACCAAAAACGTGGGCCGGTTTTCGCGACCGTCCACACCGTTCAAGTGGTATTAAGTTTGGTGGCTGCAGAGAATCTCTACTTTGAATAGTTGGATGTGAAAACTGCGTTTCTTCATGGTGACTTAGATGAAGAAATCTATGTGAATCAGCGTGTCAGCTTCATTGAGATAGGCAATGAAGAGATGGTGTGTAGGATCAAGAAGAGTTTATATAGTTTGAAACAGGCCCAAGATAGTGGTACAAAAAGTTTGATGGTTTCATGTAGCGCACCGTTCAAAAGGTGCAATGCAGATCATTGTTACTATTTCAAGAGGTTTTAGTATAGTTACATTGTTTTCTTGCTTTACATAGACGATATGTTTGTAGCGGGATCCTATGTTAGGGAGATCAACAGGTTGAAGCAACAGTTGACAACAGAGTTTGCTATGAAGGATTTGGGCGAAGCTAAGTAGAGACTTATGATGAGGATCAACAAGGACAAAACTCAAGGGGTCTTGAAGTTGAGTCAAGCTGAGTTTATTGAACGGGTTCTTGAGCGGTTCAATATGCAGAACGCCAAGGCAGTTGGCGTACCTTTGGGAAGTCAGTTTAAACTTTCTAATGTGTAATCTCCTAAGCAATGTTTTAAAAACAGGCGGATGGATCACCAATTCAACCGGAATCGAACCGTAACGTCATAATTGTAAAAAAATATATATTATAAATATATAATTTACTAGAATAACCATATAAAAAATAATTGAATAAAAAGGTTGAGAGACTAAAGCAGTTTTGTTACACATTTGTTCCTAGTGTGTTTTTGCCCAGTCTCACATCGGCTGGGAAACATAACCACCTTACCGTTTATTTCTATAAAACGTTAAACAGCCTTCAACGCAAGCCTAGGATGTCAAGTAAGTGCGTGAGGTGGCATGGGTCCACCACCAAAGCATCTTTCTGATGTCATATGCGTGTATGCCTTTGGCAGTTGGACCGTCATCTTGGAACGATTTTTTATTTTTAGATCGGTTCTTGGAAAAGTACAGTTTTTGGATGGAACCAAACTGGATTAAGGTCCGATTGATGGGACCGGCTGGTCCAATTTTTAAAACACTGCTCCTAAGCCATGTATTGAGAAGGAGAATATGGCCAAGGTTCCTTATGCTTTGGCCATTGGTATCTTAATGTATGCAATGATTTGCCCAAGACCGGATATTGCCCGCACAGTGGGAGTTATTAGTATGTTTGCAAGCAATCCGGGGAAACAACATTGGAAAGCCGTGAAGTGGATACTGAGGTATTTGCGAGGGACTAAAAACGTATGGTTGTATTTTGGGAGATGAGACTTTATGGTAAGAGGATATGTGGATGCTTCATGATACGAGGCGAATTACCACAGGTTATATATACACTTTAGGATCAGTAGGTCTCACGTCTACAGAAGATAGAAACTTTGTTTACGATAGAAGTTGAGTACATTGCCGTGACAAAGGCCAAAGATGATTTGGTTGAAGGCGTTTCTGGGTGAGTTGAGTTTAAAGCAAAAGGCAGTGTTCTTTTTAGTGATAGCCATAGTGCCATACACTTTGCAAAGAATCTGGTTTTTTATGCTAGAACGAAGCACATTGATTTGAGGTACCATTTCATTCACCCACTTTTGAAGGACGGGGAGTTGTTACTTGGGAAGATTTTAGGGAGCAAGAATCCAGCAGATACGTGGACAAAGCCGGTCACCATTGACAAATTGAAGTCGTGTTCAACTTCAGTTGACCATCATGCTTAAAGAGATGTTAGGCCTAGAGTCACACCAACAAGGGTGAAGTTAACTACAACCACTTTGATTGAGGTTACAGTTTTGATGTTGCTTGTTCGTTGTTGCTTCAGTTATCTTCAAGTGGTAGATTGTTGGGGATGAAGACAACTTTCTGCAATAGCCATGGGGATATAATGTAGTTAGGGGTGCGTATTTATATTGCAGTTGCTTTGTAATTAGGGTTAGAGCGTTTCAGGAAAAAACAAGAGAGGAGGCAAGAGAAAGACTCCATATTCTTCGATTATAGTAGTGTTTTAGTGTGGCTCCCATGGTTTTTTTTCCTCGCGTGGAGGTTTTCCACATTTATTTGCGTGTTTTTTCCTGTTTCTGTTTAATACACTTTTTTTTTTTTTTCTGTTTTGCAATTTCTGTGATCCTATTTTCCAAGATCTTTAGGAGCGTTGTGGGTTGAACACATTGTTCAATTCCTAACATGTTTATGATTATTATGCTAGACAAACGCTTATGGTAATGATATAGTCCTTTGAAAATTACTCTAGTTACTTAACTTTCAGTGCTACTTCATTACTTATTAGTACGATTCCTAAACTTGAGATAGGTTTTGTTGCTTCCCATCTAGCTATCTGAGCGAATTTGCTTCCCCTGCCTAAAGGAAAGAGCAGCTCCCTATCTTAATCTTACTGTTGTAGAAGTGGACATTATTCTCTAGTTTATCTTTCCATACATCAATATAATGCACTTTTTTCATGAAAATCATATAATACACTTTACGGTAAAAAATTTAAAAATGAATAATGACATTCATACATTGGAAGAGAAAGAGAGGGCAAAAGATAATGAGCACATGATGGCGTCCATTAGTGATGTATACGCGCGCCTGAAATAAGGTGAAATGTTCGCAATTACTTTTCTTTTGAGTTGCGAAATGTCAAACTTACCCCATCCACATGATAGAAATACAACACTATACAAAAAGAGTCAAAGAAAAATCCCACGATCTTATTTGATGTTTTCTTTTATCAAAGTTGTTCCGCTTTTGTTAATTCTGCGTCAAATTTTTATGGCTAATTTGTTCATCTCAGAGAGAAAGTAAAAAAAAAAAAAACATAATTTTACATCTCCAATTTCTCTCGTTGAGATGAACCAATAACTCTCTCTGTCCCAAAATTTTAGCCCTTCTTTGGAAATTCAACATTTTAAGTGGATACAATCATTACTCTTTAAACTATATAAACTTCCAAATCTACCCTCCCTTATGAATTGCAATGATTAATTGTTTAGACTGAAAATATTTTTCCCTCCATTTTTGTGTTTGAATTTGAATATAGAGATGAAGGGAAAAAAAGAAAATGACTCAAACTTGGAACATCCATAAAAAAGAAAGTGGACAGAAATTTTGGGACAACCAAAAATGTAAAGATGGACCAAAATTATGGGAAGGAAGGAGTATCCACAAAAATTTATCGCGAAGTGAACAATTGCTGAAAAATTAAATTAACACAAAAGAAAGCCAAACCATAGTACGTATGGTGATTATTACAAAAATATGTTACCCCAATTTTTTCTTTTCAAAGAGATCTTTAAATTGGTATAAAAATATTTGGAAAAAACTCATGCTAATACATTATTTTTAGCATACCAAAATACACGTATCCCCCAAAAGTCAAAGTGCACGCAAACTGGCTCGGACCATATAATTATAAAAAAAAAAACTTTAATATGGTGCAAAGAAATTTAAATATAATGTACGGAAATGTGTATTTTTTATCTCAAAATTACATGATTTTCCATAGTAGTCCAGCAATTTGAGATAAAGGGAGTATAAGTGGAAAAAAAAAAACAAGTACACTAGAGGAGGAGAGACAAAGGATAAAAATATCCTTTACGAGGTTAAGTAAAGCTCACAGAAAAAGTAAAGTTGTTGAATACACTTGGTGATATGAATGGACATAAAGTGTTAAAAGTACAACTCTGCTTATGAGGTTAAGCAGTGCAATATAGCACCCGTTAGCCAGACCGCAGAGAGAGATAGCTTTAGCTTAGAAATTTACGTGCTTGATTGAATGGGCAATGGAAAATGGTATGCAGTGGTTGCTTTTTTTTTCTTTTTCTTTTTTGAGAAATAGAAAGAAATTTCATTAGATAATCACCATGAAAACAACAAGATACAGAGGACCAGCTACAACAAGTCTCAAAGAAACAACTACAAGTCAAAATATACAACAAAAGTTAAACAACATTAGATACAGTGCTAGAAGGCTGAAAAGTAAATCCATCACCAGTGTCCGGGTGTGAAACAAAATTAGCCAATGCATGTTTAGCAAGTAGATGAGCTCGCTGAACGTGTTGACGCGCAACCTTTGAGATACAACAAAATGGTTGCTTATATAGATAAGAGAAATGGCGGAAGAGTTGGGGGAAAAAAAGGAGGAAAATCATAAATCAATAATTAGGGGTGAAATGGGCACTTAAAAGTCAACCTTTTTTTCCCGTCAACACTTATTTGAGTGAATTTTACTTATAACCCTCAAACTATTCACCATTTGTCCATGTCATCCTCGAACTACCAAAATCACTCATTTCGTCCTCAAACTATCCAAGTTTATCCTATTGGGTCCAATTCCTAACTTCCGTTAAAAAATTGGATGGAAAGTTAAATTCCCTCTCATATCAAAGGGCACAATTGTCATTCCCTCCCATTCTCCTCCTCCTCCATCAGATTTGGCGCCAACTCCTTGACACCTCAATGAGAGAGAGAGGTTTTTATTTGAAACTAGAATGGGTTCGAATCGTTCATCGAGTGGGACGTGAGAGCACCATTGGAGGTGATATACGAAGATTACGAAGGCGAGGACGAAGAACAAAACGACGACGTTCAAAACGAGAAAGCAGAGGCCTCATGACTGAGTGAAAGCAGAGACCTCATTGGCTTATTCCACCCAATCGAATCAAATCTACTTTCATGTATTCCAATCCTTCCTGTCATGTTTAATCCATATGTAGTGGATGATTCTTTTATTCACCCTTATAAGATGATTCTTCATTCACTATATATCCACATCAGTTTAATCCGTATGCAGTGGATTATATACAATGGCAGGGAGGTCTAAAAGCACCAACATGTAATCCGGAAACTCAAAGTTTTTATACCTCAATGGTCTGTGAAATGCATATAGTACATAAAAGGTGAGCAAACAATGAAACAAGAAATCTTAAGAATAATCGTGATCGCTGAAATCAGATGCCCTCAGGTGAAGGATCAATCCAAAGAACTCCTATATGGCAAAATCAGGCCCAAAAAAAGAACTCCGAAAATGAATTCAATTCCACCAAACTAAACGAAGATCCCAAATGTGTTTCACTCGAATCGAATTACGAGTCCGGGAATGAAAATTCAATTGTTTCGAGTGCTAATCTCATTGAAACTGAAATGGGTTCAGGTGAGGGCGCCATTGAAGGTGATATACTAAGAGTACGAAGGCGAGGATGAAAAACAAAACGATGACGTACGAAACGAGAAAGCAGAGGCCTCATTGACTGAGTGAAAGTAGAGGCATATTCGTTAGGTTACAAAAATATAATCTGATGGAGGAAGAGAAGAATGAGAGGGAATGACAATTGTGCTCTTTGATACAAGAGGAAATGCAACTTTCCATCCAATTTTCTAACGGAAGTTAGGAATTGGACCCAATAGGATAAAATTGGATAGTTTGAGGATGAAATGGGTGATTTTGGTAGTTCGAGGACGACAGAGAAAAATGATGGATAGTTTGAGGGTTAAAAGTAAAATTCACTCACACTTATTCCGTCTTCATTCTTCACGAATGAGTAATAGATGGGAGAATCTGCAAGCAAATAGTGAAGCAGAAGGGAGACCAATTTGATTTTAAAAACTTTATATTTTTCTCAAGTTCCATGACACGCATTGTTTGTTTAATTGAAAGCCTACCTTATTTCAATAACAAAATGCATTTTTCGTCATCTTTATTGATAACTCAATTGGCCAGAAGATATCGCACTTGCAAAGGGGACAATAACTCATGATTGCGATCTACAATAAATGTAGTGACGTGCCACTTTTTGGGAAAAATATCAAATGACTTCCACAAGGTGATCCTTAGATGAGCTTTGCATTCACATCTTGAAGACTCTCTATTTCTTTGCTCTAGAGAGGGATTCACAATTTTTAATGGTTGTCTACCCTCTCGATGACAAAAGAAATCACGTCTTACTATTTCTCCATTCTTTGTGACAAATCGACCTTGTCGAACTGAGAACCCATATCGATTGGCATAATTTTTGTAGAAGATGAATGCCTCCTCTTCACTAAGAAAACATTGTCTAACAAAAGGCTCACACACATTTTTTGTTGAATTTTCATCTTCATAATCCCCAAGATCTACTCTATCATTTAGAGGATATTCATTCGGAGTAGCAATTTTTGCTCCACTTTCAACAAAAACCTCCTCCATTGATGCTAAATAGAAAATAACAGTAGAACAGAAAATACAAATATTGAAAGCAATACTAACAAAAAAAAAAAAAGTTGGGAAATCAATAGAAGAGTAGTACCTTCTGTAGGGAACTCATTTAAATCAAGAAGTGCATTTAAAATTAACTTTCGAGCCATCAGTGTTTTTTGCTACAAATTAAACCAAAAGAAGGTACTGTGTGCGTGTCTTCTTGTTACTTTGACTACTACCAACAGTACTTATATAGGAGAAGGTATGTGTCAAAAGTTTGCATTGGCGTTGAGTGCTTCGTACATGGGGCTTCAGATCTCCTGTGCCAATTCTCTGTGCCAAGTCTCTGTGGCAAGCCAAAATGCCACTAAAACATGCCATCTGTCCACCTTCTCTCTCAAGTCTCATCTCTTTTCCGTTAGTCTAACCTTCCGTTAGCCTCCGTTAGAACAGAGTATTACACCACTTTGTAGACAAAAATTTGTCCACCACTGTGACTAATTTATAGAATTCATTTGAGAGTGACCCAACTAGGACTTAACCTTTCACTTAGAATTTGTCAAAAAACTCTGAGAAAGAGCTAATTAAGAATAATCAGTTAACAAATTGAATAACTTAAAAAAGTCCAAACATTACAATTCACAGCTTTGCAATCAACTCATATAGTACCTAAAAAATATTACAAGTGCAACCAAATGAGAGATCTTTTCCTTTTCTAAGAACAAAACCCAGCATATGGAGTTGGAGTAGACATGGGGAGCAAGATGTATAGTTTCAAAAATCTTCTCGTTGGAACGTAACATGACTTCTTTTTGCGGATAGATAGATAACGTATTATTTTGCAGTGGAAAGATATAGATCTATTTTTGTTCTTAGAAAATGAAAAGATCTCTCATTTGGTTGCACTTGTAATATTTTTTGGGTACTATATGAGTTGATCGCAAAGCTGTGAATTGTAATGTTTTGACTCTTTTAAGTTATTCAATTTGTTAACTGATTATTCTTAATTAGCTCTTTCTCAGAGTTTTTTGACAGATTCTAAGTGAAAGGTTAAGTCCTAGTTGGGTCACTCTCAGATGAATTCTATAAATTAGGCACAGTGGTGGACAAAATTTTGTCTACAAAGTGGTGTAATACTCTGTTCTAACGGAGGCTAACGGAAGGTTAGACTAACAGAAGAGAGATGAGGCTTGGTTGAGACTTGAGAGAAGGTGGACAGATGGCATGTTTTAGTGGCATTTTGGCTTGCCACAGAGACTTGGCACAGAGAATTGGCACAGGAGATCTGAAGCCTGTACATGGATACTTGTATAGCAGAAGTGATTTTGATATTCACTTGAATGTCAAAAGTCTACCAAAGGGAAAGAGAAAAAAAAATGGCGGGAGAAAAATTGTGGGTTGGAGAGAACATAAATGAAAAAAAAAAATAGAGGGAGAAAAATATGTGTTGGAGCCCGGAGGGAGCACAAATGAAATGGAATGGAAGGAAAAAGAAAAAGGGTATTTTGGTCTCTACAAAAGGACCTTTTTCTTTACCCAATATATCAACTACTTTTACACTTTTCTATAAAAATAAACGTAATTGATCTCATTTAATGAATACTAACATGTACCTTGGAGGCACACATTAACAAAAGTCTTTTTTAAATTGAATTTCGAAAGAAAATGAATATTTTGCTACATCTCAGAATAGAGATTTAGGGAAGGAGGAATAATAATAATAATTTTTTTTTTTTGATCCGGGAGAAATAATTATTTATAGGCGAGTGAAGTGCATTGAGATAAACTTGGGTGGTCAATCCGAGATACGGTTACGTCGCGAGTGGTAGAAGCAATGTAAATAGACTTCCCACCGCACAAGCTGAGTCACACTCATATGAGGGCTGAGGCTGTAAAAGAAGCTTCGCCACCGCTTTTGTGGGACTCAAAATGTGTCTCACACAAATAATCGGAGCCGCTCAATATTTTTAAAATATTATTTTAAGGATCTCTGTAAAAAATTAGCTCATTCTAACATTGGTAAGGTTTCAATCGATTATTTGTCCAATTTCCTATTAGTAAATTGGGCACAGAATCGATTGAGTCATTAACTGTGTTAAAATGAGCTGATTTTTTATAGAGGCCCTTAAAAAACTATTTTAAAAATATTAAGCGGATTCGATCATTTGTACAAGACCCAAAATGGATCCCACGAAAGTGGTGTACATTTGGTGTACACCAAAATGGTGTATCCATAGGTTTTCCCGGCTGTAAAAGAAGCTTCGCCACTCGCCCCAAGACGATTTCTCTCTCTCTCTCTCTCTCGCTCGCTCGCTCGTCAGTAGAAACCAAATCCAAGCAACCACGGATTCCGACTGAAACCCCAGAGAGAGAGAGAGAGAGAGAGAGAGAGAGAGAGAACGAAAGGGGGTTTGAGAGAGAGAGTAACAGAAGGGCAATAATGCCGAGGGCAAGCCATGACCATCAGAACAAGGCTGGGGCATTCTTCATGGCAACTCTGGTGATGTGGGCTGTCTCTGTTTTCTTCGAAATACTGTTCAACAAACGCACTGAGCTGGTTTGGGTACTTTCTGGGTTTTGCTTTTACCAATTGGCAAACTGGGTCGTTCGAAATTGGGTCTCTCGTGACCCTTTATATGTCAATACTTGCGTTTCTCTCCTCCATTCCTCCATCACCTCCGCTTCAGGTTACCCAATTTGCTTCCTCCCCTTTCTATTTGTGTTTGTGTTTGATTTAATATCAACATGTAGTACTCATTTACATTTGTTTCCCTTCTGTTAGACTGTTACAAACTTTTTCCCTAGTATTTACTACTTGGTATGGTGATTTGTTGTTTGATACGGTGGTGTTTTTTTCTCATTTTTGGGTAGCTGCTCGTTTCATTTCTCGCCCAAACAAAAAATACACGAACTCAGCAGAAAACCCACACATAAAACAAATTTTTTTTTTTTTATGTAGGAACTAATCCAGATTTATCATAGGACCTGCTTACATATGCTAATTTTGATACCCCTCCAAGAACTTATAGTGTTGGATTTCATGGAGGGTTCAAGGAATCCAACCTAAAATTAATTGGCAGTAAGTGGGTAGCCTCTTCATTATATGAACCAAACTCGGGTCACTTAGATGAGCGATGTGGGATAAATTCTAACATTCCCCCTCACGTGCAGCCCGGATGCACGTGGAGGTACGATTAGGAGACGAGGCGATTTGACAATTGCAACAGAGACTCGACCATGTGAGGTCAGGCCACCCCTAGCTCTGATATCATGTTAGATTTCTTGGAAGGTTTTAACCTAAAACCAATTGGCAATAGGTGGGGTAACCTCTAGATGATATTAACCTAGCTCAGGTAGATTATGTGAGTGATGTGGTATAAAGTCTAACAATCCCCCTCACATGCAGCCCGGATGCATGTGGATGTATGAATTGAGGAGACGAGGAGATTTGACTCGGGCGACGGAGACTCGACCACGTGTGGTAAGGCCACCCAAGACCTTGCTCTGATACCGTGTTAGATTTCCTAGAGGGTTCCAACTTAAAGTCAATTGGCATAAGTGGAGTAGCCTCTAGATTATATTAACCAAGATCGGGTGGCCTAGATGAGCGATGGGGGATGAATTTAACATATAGCACTCTTGACGGCATTCGTATCAGCTTGCCAGCCTCCAAAACTTTTTGATGAAAAATCCTTTGATTTCTTTGACACCACATAATGGGAAATCACAGTTGTAGTAGACACTCTCTTGGTTATTTCCCCTGTTGTTTGTGCCATAAGTGCACCATGTTTCGTTATGATCCCAATGTTGTGGATCTGTTGTTTATCTCTCCATGTGCGGGTCTGGGGTCGCACGTGCGGGGTATTGTTAGAGCTTGCCCCACATTGGCTAATTATAACTTCCAAATCTAGTATACGAGCCTAGACAACCTCTCCACTAATTGCCAATTGGTTTTTGAGTTGGATGCTTTAAGACTTCTCTTTCGCATTTTGCACTAACCTGCCTACTTCCTCATCGAGCTTTAGGGGGTCTCCCATACCTGCTTAGAATAACCTGCCTACGTGACCAAATGATAGGATGTCATTTTTTATGCTCATGGTGTGTCCTACTAGGCTCGAGTGCCATTCTTAGCTGCCTTCCACTGCACCCAGTCTTCCTTGGATGTATTAGGATCAAAGTTGTTAGGGGTAGTATGGTTTGTAATATCTTGTGTCACTGCATTCCTCACCCTTGGCCATTGCGGCCCTCCATTGGGAAATATAGAAGAGACTTTTGTAAATAAGGATCTTCCAAGATTGAAGACAACTATGTCACCGTATATTATATGCAAAGGTCCAATGGATGCCAGTTATCAATCCATGTGAGTATTAAAGCTCCATTTCCAACCTTGTACTTCATTAGAGGCTGGCCAAGAGACCTAAGTTTCAGGACCAGGATACAAGAAGGGGAATTGGCTTATGCCACTGGTTTTGTCTGTTATGAGGTAGGTATGTACACACGTTACCAGCAAAGAATCAATTTTCAGACTGAAGGCCATTAAGTGCCTCAAGATAGCGGCTTGGTTCCACTCCTTGAACCTTCTAAAACCCAAGCTTCCTTCTTTTAGACAGCAAATGTTAACCAACTTACAGTCATATTGATGGTTAAAATCAGTTGGCTGCCCCTTATTGGCACCTTACCTTCAGGAACAGGCAGAATGAGTCTTAACTCTTGGTTCAGTTCTGAATTTACCCCAGCAATGAAGATTGCACTCTTATTCAAATTGGGTTTTAGACCAGAGAAGAGGTAGAATTCATCAAACTTTTCCTTAGCAATCTGAAATGAACCTCTATTAGCTCCACTCAAAATGAAGAGTCATATGCAAATGCTAACTGGGAAAGATTCATGTTTATGCATCTAGGGTGATTTTGGGCAGTACACCTTGAATCCTATTTGGCCAGCACTTCACTGATATGTTTATAATAACGCTACAGCATGCTATTGGCCCATACTCTTTGATGGTAGTAGCCTAGTAGGCCTGTGTACCTTAGGAACCGAGGAAATGGCAGTGTCAGTTTTTTTTTTATTGCTGTTACTTATTCTTCGTTGTGAAATTAGCCCAAAGAAACAAATCTTTAATATATTCTGACTTAACAAAACATGAATACAAGATTGGAGTTGGATTTTAATAGCCAAATGGTAAAATAGAGTTGGGAATATTAAGGAAATTTGTACGGTAGAAGAAGACGATTAGATGAAAGCCAAACTGTACTTGGGCAGTTGGGCTACATTGTTGGGTCTAGGACTACAGATTAAGAAGATGTAGAGTAAGATGAATTCAGTTGCTGAGTTCTTTACATCACTATGGTTTGGATATGGGGTATTTGTTATGATGATGGATGGATTTTAATTGGTAACGCAACCGTAGTATGAGCACATACTGATCTCTACAATAGTAATCTAAATTGCTGAATCAATTAGTTTTCTATGGAATGTGGTTTTCCCAATGTCCCTTAGGTTTTCCGTAGTTCAGTAGTTTTTTTTTCGTTTCTTGAACTTACCATGAAACACTCCACCTCCTTCATGGAGGAGGCAGGGTGGGTGGGTGTTAAGATGAAAGAGATATCCTTTGTTATGATTTCATTAAAGGTTCAAGCAATTCAACCCTGTTGTAGTACTTTACTTGAATTTAGCAAGTATTAGACTATCCATTATTCGACCCTTCAGAGTGAGGGATTGAGGGTATCCTCAAGTGGTTGTTATCTTATGTTACCAATAATGGACCAACAGTAGTTGCTTGTTATGGCCCAGGACCTTTGCGATTTTCCATGACTGATTATTGGTGATTCCATAAATTTGAAGCTAGGGTTCTCAATGTGGAAGGGATTTTCAAGTATTAACTTCTATGGGAGAAGATCTTAAAAGCTTATTGCTGGCCAAATGGTTTAACAAATGTAGTATTTACAATCAATAAAACATTCGATAATACCTACAATTTACCTTCTTTGCGGTCAGTAATTTGGTTGTGCTGGTCAGTTGAGCTTTACAAACAACTCTTTACATTCCCTTCATTACAGTATAGAGGCTCAAGATATCGCACCACATAATGTTAACGTGGTTTGTAATGTATGTATTTTGCCTTACCTGGATTTCCTTTACAATATTCCCCAGTTATTGAAGCCTATGTCCATTTCTGCAGTGGTTTTAATTTTGGTCAATCAGTGGCTGACAAATGGTTCACATGAGATATTTGAGCACTCACAGTTGTTTGGGGGAACTTGGCCATGGGCATACCAGGCATTGTGCTTTTCATGTGGCTACTTTGCTTATGACCAGTGGGATATGTTGCGTTACCGATTGTATGGTGGTTGGATCCCTTCAATCCTCCTGCATCATCTAATACTCCTTGTTTGCTTTACCCTCGCGTTATATCGAAATGTTACAATCAACTACCTTATCCTCACCCTAATTTGTGAGGTATGTCAGAGTATCTTCTGAAATGTTGCTTCCATTCCATGTCTGACCTTTTTCCCCTTTCAGCAAGTATTTTTCTGTTTGGAATACTTATCAAACACTACTTTTTTTTTCTTCAATTGAATAAAATGCAATGGCCTATAAGGTAAGAAGACATAATTAGTGGGTTTGCATCACCTTGAATGCCAATGTTTTCTCCTGGCACTTAATAGTTAATATATACCAAGTTGATTTGCATCCATTATAGCTGTGGGAACTGCAGTAGCAAGGAGGGAAGGGTCAGGGTTCAATTCTTGTCACCCTTTTCGAGTTCTTATAAAGGCAAGCAAATTGAAATTTGTGGAAATTATTGTTAATGTGACAAAGCTAACAAACAATTTTACCACTGTAAAAACGGAAATTGTGGAGGTGAGATGGCATGCAGAAAGAATATGTGGCAGCTGTGATTCTCCGGCACTACTGGAAACTCTTGGCAAAATTATCTAATTGTGCTAAGGGCGGAAACTTTCCAACTCTTTCATAATTCTGCTATATTTGAACACCATTCTCTGACTAGCTCATGGGTTCTCATATAATTCAGAATGGACTATAACTTCTGTCAAATTTATGAGCAGGTGATAATAAAAAGGCGTGATATCAGTCTTATTCGAATCGATTTTGGCATTGGCGTTATTGTAAGATTAGGCATCAAAATAGGTGTTGGTTCAAACTGTCATGTTACTTTGTTCATGTGTCAAACATCGTGACTGCCAATGGGAAAGAGATTGCTGATATAAATTGTACAGAAACATGGAAGTATTCTTATAAGATTTTGCTCCCCATAAAGATGAGTTATTCTGTGGGTTGCAAACATTGTGGTTAGAGAATCATCAAGAACGCGTTGATGTCATGTTTAATCTAGCACAAGTTTTTGTGTTGTTTCTGCTTTAGTAATGGAATGAAATCCTCGGCCAGATGCATCTAATCCTCAATTCAATCGCAGGATATAGAAGAACCTAGAATTGTGGTATATTTTAAGCCATTGATTAGTATGGAAAGTTCTAAACTGCATGGAAATTTTATATTGCATCTTGCCTCTTTCTGAATTCGCGTTATGTTTACCTTAGCTTTGAGAATGGAGTTTTGTGGTAAAATACTTCTTAAATGCCGTGCATTTCTGTCCATCATTCAGCCCAATACTTCTTAAATGCCGTGCATTTCTGTCCATCACTCTGTCCATTCTTTGCCTTGCCTCGCACCCTTAAACTCATAGCCCCATGATGTTGGATTCAATCTCAGATTTATACTTTATAGGTCTCTGGAACAATGTCCATATGTTTTTTTCCAAGACTTCCGAGCTTAAATTCTTGTGGTTGTGCAGCTGCATTCAATCTTTCTTCATGTGAGAAAAGTGCGACGAATGGCAGGCGTTCGTGATGCCAAGAGCGGAATAGTGAAGGTGGAATGGGTTCTTAACTGGGTCACCTTCGTTCTAGCGAGATTTGCTTCTCACATTCTCATAACCGTCAAGTTGATCAAAGATGCTCCCAAATTTGGAAAGGGTGTGGAACTTCCTCTTGCTCTCTTTGGCATGGCCGGGATGAATTTGCTTAATATCTTTCTTGGTATTGACCTCTTCAATGGTTTTAGGAGGGAAATTTATACCCAGAAGAATTCTCATAAACATGGTGAATGACAGACCGGGCGATGAATATTTTTTGCCCTTTTTGTTTCCTCGGAGTTCATTTCTGGTTCATTTGGATTGTAAAATATCATTCTGCTGTGAAGGAAATGCAGATTAGATTGTGTTTTGAGTGTAAATTGGAGAAATGAGAGCTTAGCACATTTTACACCACAGGAACAAACAATATAATACTCACAGGAACACTTTTTGTAAGTGTACTTCACATGGAAGATTTGTTTTGCAGACAAATCATTGCTCTCTCTCTCTCTCCCTCCCTCCCTCCCGCGCGCTCTCTCTCTCTGATGAGTGTAAATTGGAGAAATGAGAGCTTAGCACATTTTACACCACAGGAACAAACAATATAATACTCACAGGAACACTTTTTGTAAGTGTACTTCACATGGAAGATTTGTTTTGCAGACAAATCAGTGCTCTCTCTCTCTCTCTCTCTCTCTCTCTCTCTCTCTGAGTTAGCTTTTTTATTTTCCACACGTTATTCATCAGTGGGGGGTTAGAGGGGAGTTAGTAAGTTACTCCACGTGGGATCTAGAGGCTGTCTATAGTCCTGAACCCATAAACGTTGGGCTCGAACCCTGATATACCTTGTGGGAGGACGACCAGGAAATACCATTGGGCTACAAGCCCTTCGGCGTCTGAGTTAGCTGAGGAGACTTGAACTTAGAGTCTTTTTGTGGGTTGAGATATAAACTACTCCCTCCGTCCCTTAATAAGTGTAGACATTTTCATTTTGGGCTGTCCCTCCTTAATAAGTGTGTGTTTTGAAAAGTTAGTGGGTACATTTCCTATTTTGCCCTTAAAAGTAGATTCTTTTTTGAAAAAGTTAGTGGATATTATTATATTGATAAGGATAAGTAGTGGAAAGTAGATGTAAAAGTTGTAAAAGTTGATGTGAGAGAAAATAAGTTGAAATTACGAGGTAACACACTTAAAAAGGGACGGAGGAAGTACTATTTTGTGGTCAGAATCAAACCAATTTGTGAAATGCATTGAACCATACCACTCCAAACCATTAGACTAACGTTTTCGTTTCCGTTTCGGTTTCAAGCCATAGTTATGGTTAATTAAATTTGAGTAACTTGTTTACAAAACATTTGAAGCAAGAAGATCCGGATAAAGAATTTAAACTAAAACTTGATTTTGAACCAATTTTATTGAAATCAACAAAAAGGTCACTACAGTAAATTCGAAGTCGCTGATTAGTCACTAATAAAATAGGTGTTAAGTACATAGAATAAGAGTATATATCATGATTGAGGCTATTATTATCTAGCCTTTTTCATAAGTATGAATTAAATTTTATGTTCAGATCGGTTGGTAACCAAAATCGTGAGCCTTAACCAGCAAACTGAACCATTTGATTCGGTATTTCATTTAATAAACTACGACCAAACCATACTCTACTAATACACCAAACCTAATCGACCAGTTTGGATTGATTCGGGTTAGATTCGTCATTCAACGGTTAATTTTTTTTTTTGATCAATATTTTGTTTTTGTCATTCGTCATTTCTTATCTATTACATGGGAAATGAGACTCGATCCCGAAATGCAGTGTGAAGCATACAAAAACTTTACTGCATGAGCTAGCTACCACTTGGCTTTTTGATCAACATTCAACGGTTATTTTCCTCACCAAATATTGCACCACAATCTGCTCCACGGGGAATTCAGGATCACATATGTTTATTTGAAATTAATAATTGTGGAAGAGTGGAGCCATAGGGGTGATGGCGCAGTTGGCTAGCGCGTAGGTCTCATAGCTTTCTGAGTAATCCTGAGGTCGAGAGTTCGAGCCTCTCTCACCCCAACCTCATTTTTTTTTTTCATCTGGCTCTGAGGGATAATAAGGAAAAAAAAAAACACATTCACACGGCCAAGGAAATTCACAAAACATGCTTCCTTTTTTTTAGTAATAAAAGGTGGATGCTACAAATTTACTGTAACGGCCCGAAAATTCGGGAACGCTAATTGTTATTATAATAAAAGTAAAATTACAAATACAAGTCTGACAAGGCGTCTTCAGCACCGAATTACATTATTTATAATAGGAAGAGATCTATGGCGTCTTCTATCCCTCTGCCGGGTCACTCCCCAGGCCGGCAGCTCCTGCTCCGAGACTCTGCTGGTAGTAGAATTCCTCATGTTCATCTTGGAATTCTGACATAATACGTCCGAGTCGCCAGACAACATCATGATATTATGCCAGGTTACACATGTGTAACACCGTGAGCGAGAAGCCCAATAATAACTCTACCCAAATCCCAACTAGCAATTCTAGAACAATATATAAGGTTCGAAAGTAATAACACAAGTTTATCCGAAAACAGTTTTCATGAATAAAGATAATAGTGCCGGTGTAATTATGCTCGTGCCAGTGTCAACATAAATCAGAGTAAACGTGGTGGTAAAACATGTGTCTCGTTCTCGTTTCCCGTTATCATCGTAGGTATTCTTCTTCAAATTTTATCTTTTCGTTTATCTCAATTATCTCATTCATTTCCAACATTTCAATCATCTTATCCGTTCCCAATCATCTCCCATCACTCTGAAAGTTATTGGTCTGTTTTCGTCCTCTTTCAACTGACAGAACCAACCTCTCCGCTCGAGATCCCGGCTGTCTTATATCACTGAACCCAATCAGTCAGTCTATAAGGTCCATTCGTCCCGCTCTCACAGGTTACATAGTACCGGCTGTCTCGTCTTACTGATCCCCACATCATGTTTCGAGGTCCGTTCGCTATGTGTTATGCATGCTTAGCCCTTACCACCAAATTCTCTTCGCGAATTAGGGCGGTGCACTCGCTGCATTCCCATACGCATTCTCATTTCACAAATCATTCCGTTCTCATCTCAAAAATCATTTCCGCTCTTATCTCTTTTTCATTCTCATCTCTTTTTCTCGTGTCAACTATTCATCTCGAAAATCGTGTCGTCGCTATGCACGTGTCTCAAAATCTCTTTTCGCAAAAATGCAACTTTTCGTAAATCGCGTTCTCAAAAATCAGTGTTTCCTCGTAAAACGTGTTTCTCCATAATTCAATATTTTCTCGTAAAACGTGTCTCTCAAAATATCGTTCCTCTTTTAGCGACCTTCTTTCGACAATAGAATAACTATGAAAGTTCCAGGCAGAGGGGGTCGGAATATCCAGTTAATAGCACCCATCCTCTTTCTAGACAGACTTTCAAGGGTGTTAGCCTTGGGTCATTCCATAGTCTCAAGTTAGTCATAAAATATTTTCCTCATTTCCCAAAAATATTCCACGGAGTCTTTTTCAGAAAATTCTCATTTGTCGATAATTTCGCCTTTTCAAAAAGTAACCGTTCGCGTATTTTTCCAAAAAATCAATCGGGACATTATAACTGCGTAAATTTGAAATATTATTTTCCATCCGGGCATTATAACGACTGCGTAAGTTCGAAAAAGTATTTTTAGAATCACAACTCTTTTCTTTTCCGAAACCGTAAAACTACTAACTTTTATTTTTAAACCGGGCATTATAACGTTACTAAAAATTAATCTTGCGCTAAAATAACTAGTAGACATTTAGATAAAGATTATTACCGTATTCCGATATCAAACGGAAGAAGACAAAGCTATCGGTGGTCGGGCGGAGTAACAGCATCGAAAAGAAAGTAAACTTTCTTAGAAACGCCGGAGGGTTCGCCGGAACTTCTAACTAAGATCTAGAGGAGGCTTTGGAGGGTGGAGAGTGGTGGTGGAGGTTGAATTTCATTGAGTTTCATGAAGAACACTCAAGAACTTTGAAGAACTTTGGGATTTTCTACCAAAAACTACTTAGAAAGCATACTAGAACTATGAGAGTGAGAGAGGATTTTGGTGTGAGATTTTGTGAAGGAAGTGGCCTCTATTTATAGGCAAGAGTGAGCTCCCTCTCCTCCCTTGTGTGGCCGGCCCTCCCCATGGGGGAAATTGCCAAGCAATTTCCTCCATTAAATGGAGGAAATCAAATCTAGGATTTGATTTGATTTTGTGGGAATAAAATCCTAGGGTTTAATAGGCATAAGGCTATAGTTTTGGTAGCTTAGGGTTCAATGAATAAATGGGAGATTCACCTAGTCACCTTTCACAGTGCAGAAATACGCGACTAACTACATTTCCGGTACAAATTTGCACTGCAATTGAGCACAAGGCTAATAAGGCTAAGATTTGATCTTATGACGTAATCTAATCTTATGACGCGATATCTAATGAGGGAATATATTCTCCCTAGGGTAATCATGGCTAGTCTAGTAATGCCAGAGTGACTACGGGTCTTTCCGTTGCAATTTCTACGCGATAGGCTTGTTTCCGGACTAATTTGTACTGACTAAGGGACATGAGGCTATTAAGGTACCATATCTATAGGCGTGTCATAAAATCTAGGTGCGTCATACTAGGCCAATAATGCTAGGGGAAATAATGTGACTACGTGCTCGTTCTGTTCACTTTCTACGCGACTAGCTACTTTGCCGAAGTAAATTGTACTGCGGGGAGATAAAGGCTACGAGGCTATGATATCTCTAGGTGCGTCATTGAATCTCCAGGCGGGTCATCCTATAATTAGGTGCGTCATGTTATAACTAGGCGCGTCATGCTATAAACACATGGTGAATTCACCTAGTCAAGTTTCGCAGTGTAGGTTCTACGCGACTATGCAATCTTCCGAAACAAAATGTACTGATAATTGGTGGGAAGTCAATAGCTAGTAAATCTAGGCGCGTCAATAAGTAGATTGTGTCTCCCTGAGAGAGACAACACACTAAATGGCTAGATATGTCATAATTGGAAAGTCAAAATTGGGAGATTTGGTCAAAATTGGAAATTGGCAATTGTACTTCTCTCTCTCTCTCTCTCTCTCTCTCTCTCTCTCTCTCTCTCTCTCTCTCTCTACCGTATTATCCTTGGCATATGTACGAAATTACGCGGACGAATATATATTAATTTAAAATAAAACGACCGATGATTAAATAATTTTCCAAGAAAATTATTAATATTAAAATATAATTCGAATTTTTATTTACGAAAATTCGGGTTATTACATTTACCATTCCTTTAAGTAAGAGGTTTTCCGAATTTTTAACATGGGACTTTTGATTGTTTAATCTTAATTTTGATCGAATTTTGATCAAATATTTACATTGCATCGATTCCGGCTTCTTGAGCTTGGTTGCTGATTTCTTTTCATCCAGATCGTCTATATATACATAACTTGAGAGAGAGAGAGATGGGCGGTGGAGGGGTGAATTTAGGAGTGAGAGATGAAGGAAAATGAAAACCCGATGTGCGTATTTCTTTTATTTTTTATTTTTCATATCAACCAATTGTATTTCTATGTATTGTGTTTTATTTTTTTGTTAGTTTAGAGAGAGAAGATGTGGGGAGAGAAGGGGTTAAGAAAATAAGATTTTCCAAAATTTCTTTCGGATCGGATTTTTATCGGATAGAATCCAATCGTATTCGAATCCAATCCGAATTCGATTCGGATTATCGGATTCGGATTTTTCGGGCCGGATTCAGATCAGATCGTATTAAATCCGATCCATTGACAAGCCTACAACCTCGGTTTTCATCGTGGTTTTTCTAGATCCGGTTTGCTCGGGCCCCTTTGGCGGTCTTCGTCAAGGGATTTCTGGCTTCATGGGCTTAGAGCGACGCAGTGGAAATGGTGAGCAGTGGTCCGGTGACTGACGGCCGACGGCGTGGCAATAACGGGGAGATCGAAGAATGGGCTTTTCTCGTTTTCTGCTGTTTGCTTTTGTCCATGCTAGGTTTTCCTCAGTTCGGTGGCTCTCTAGTCCCGGTCTGTTTTCAGATCTGGTGGGTAAATAAGTCTATGTTTTAGTTTCTTTGGAACCTCAGTGTTTTGGTTCCCTGATTTCATCTGTGCTTATTTGTTGTATGATTAGAGCTGGTTTGTACTTTTTGGATTTTCTACTACTAGATCTGGATCGGTCTCTAATATCTACACCTAGTGTTAGTCTACTTTGTCAGAAAGTGTCCGGAGCCGGTCGCTTCCATGCGTTATGCCGTGCTCTTTGTCTAGATTTTAGTAGTATTGGTTCTTTTCCATATTTGCGATGAAATCTTGTAAGTGCCGGATGGCTTTCTCATGAATGAGATTGATCTGATTATCAAAAAAGAAGAGCAAGGGGTTTTGCCAAAATTATTCCACTTGGATTATTTTTTTATCCTTATTCAAGAATTTTTTTTCACATTTGCTAGTTTTGCGTCTTTTTTTTTTTGAATTATTAATTCGTCTCGACAAGGAAAATTTAAAAAGTAAAAATTCTTGGCCCTTACTTATTTAGCACGTAACTTACCAATCTGACATGAACTATGTACCTTTCCCTAATTGACAACAGTACTATAGTGAACAATTACCGCATTTTAAAGAGAGTTCTAAGACAATACGATTCTTCCCTAGTATCAATGCCAACTACCAAGTAATTAAGGGCTACACTTTGTTTGAAGGATATATCTAGCCATAAAATGATCCTGCGGCCTTTTGTCAGCCTTTAAGCTCTATTACTATATTAACAGTTAAACCCTTATCCACAATATAAAATGTCGATGAACAACTATCTCGATAGTTTCATAATTGGCAAGGCTTTCATGCAGAAACTGTTTGATATTGCTTGGAGTTGCATCTTACCCCAAGTAGAGAGTACTGCGACATGGTTAGACATCGTGCAACTAGAGGGCCTAGCCGCCCAGGCCAACTAAAGTGCTCTAACAACAGATAGAGAAACTGCTATGGAGAATCCCGATTCATTTGTGGTGATCTCTCTGAGCTTATTCGCACCTAATTGCAGCAAAATAAACCATTCTACCCCAAACGTCTACTTCCCAGGAAGCCAATCCATCGAGCCAATCCGAACGTCGACTAGCCAGACCAATCAAACCATTAAATGCAAATCCCATATTCATCCAAACTATTTAAGCCCAATAGCAATAAACCAACCGAATAAGCCAACTTCGATCATCCCAGCCCAGCACATGTTTTGTGTTAGTGTTGGAAAACTGCAACATATTTTAGGTAGATACAGAAAGAGAAGGTACCCGCACAAACGTTTTGGTCATTTGAAAAGAGAAGCACGGTTATTATGAACACTAATTAACTCGAAATGATCCCGAGACATGGCTAAACGCAGAAACCGCAAAGTATGTATCGGCGCCATTTCTTTATTTCCTTTCATGCATATCGATTTTCACAAAGCGAGGGACATAAATTAAAAGAACAAAAAGAAAATAAAAAGTATGTATAAGTTTCAGCAACCAAATAGAGATAACAATCCAGCCTTTAGGAACATAGTGAGGCGTCTTGGACCGTGTGGAAACTTCTTAATCTCAGGAACACAGTGAGGCCCTGGATTAAGTATATTGTTGGTGATGGCACATCTACTTTTTTGTGGGTGGATAATTGGCATACTTTAGGCACCCCTTTGCCAGAAGTTTGGTGATAACGTGGGTTTCTATGTTGGACGGGACATGTCATCCAAAGTAGCCTCTATAATTCGAAATGGGGCTTGGCAATGGCATAGACCTAGATGTGCAATAACTAAGGAAATTGTGGCTCATATATCTCCTTCCTTGCTCCCTACCACTACTATCCCAGATTCGGTTCAGTGGTTGTTGAGTAATACAGGGCAGTATTCAACCAAGTCAGCCTGGCATGCCTGACGGGTTGTCTATCCAAAAGTTCCTTGGGCCAAGTGTGTTTGGTTTCCTCGCAATGTTCCTCGTTGGGCTTTTATAGAATGGTTAGTTTTTCTAGGTAAATTGTCTACTAGGGATCGTTTATCTAGATGGGGATTGCCGGTGGATAAGGGATGTTCGCTTTGCCTCATTGCAGATGAATCCCATGATCATCTGTTCTTTTCTTGCACATATTCTATAGAGGTATGGACTTTGCTACTTCAGTCGAACCATGTGGCTCGGCCTTGCTTTGGTTTGGCTGGTGAGATAGATTGGGCGATGGGTCATAGGAACAATGACTCAGTTCCATCCGTGTTTACAAGCTATGTTTGGCGGCTGCTATCTACTATATTTGGAGGGAACGTAATAGGAGACATTTTCAAGGTATCAGTATGCCTGCCCCTGCTTTGGGTGCTTTGATTGTGGAGGAGGTTCGTGCTTGCTTGAGCTCTTGGAGGAATATGAAGAATTGTGCCGCTTCTAGGCTTTTGGAACTTGAGTTCCAGGGTGTTTTGCCCTTTGTAGTTGTCTGGGTTTTGCTTTTTCTGGTTGTGTTTTGTTATTTAGTTATTTTGATCTCCTAGTTTGTTTGGAGTTTGCTTTGTATTGTTGGATTGGATATCCCCTATGTTCCGAGTTTGTTTGCTTCAATATATTGGTTAAGTTACCAAAAAAAAACAATCCAGCCTTAAAAGACAAAAGTTGTAGAAGAGTCATGTCACATGGACTGTTCTTTCTTGAAATGATATATGTGAAGATAAAGATAAGAAAAGAAGAAGAAAAAATGAAGAAAAGTTTATGCAGAGGCCTACCAAGGTTTTTAAAAGTCTTACTTGGGAGCAATGTAGTATTATATCTCAATATTTTACAAATATAGATAGGAGGGGTGTGACAAAACAATGTGCCTCTGTCAAAGTTGTTTGACTTCAGGCTTCCAAATTAGGGACTTTAACTAAAAAAGGTTGCTGCTCTTTATTGCTTTTTAATTTTATTCCTTTAGTTCAACGGTCAGGGTTGTTCGGGACAACTTAGAGCATCCCCAATAGGGTTCGAAATCATACCCGCCCCACCCCGATACCCGCCCCGATTGTATATATATATATATATACACGTATGAAACAACATTGTAATCTTTATATTTTTATTTAATTTTGAAAGTACCACAGTATATATAAAGAAAGAAAGCTGATTTTGGGGCTCCCTTTTTTGATGCAGACACTCCGAAGTTTAAAGAAGTTACAAAACTACCCTTTTTAAATATAAAAATTATTGGAGGCACTCCACTCAAATTTACTTGAAGCACTCCTAACAGGAAAAGTTAACCAAAACATCTCTCTGTTAACTGCACATCCTGGTCGTCCATCGTAGGAATCAATGGTCTGGATTTTAAAATGAATTCTTACTGGTCAAAGTTAATTTTGACAGGTAAGAATTCATTTCAAATTCGGAATATTGAAAAATGCTTGTGAACGGTCGGGATGTGTTGGTGTGCATGTGGTGTACGTGTAGCATTTTAAAATACAAATGGGTCGGTTATATGTAATGAAACCCAATTCATTGACACGAAAGACATGATTTTCATGCCACATGTAAGGAAATCGCAAATTGTACATGCAACAAAGAAATATAAAATCAAAAGATGGTCGTCCATCTTCTAATCAAAATTGCTTTAGCAGATTGTGGTGGTCAATTTTTCAAACCCCATACACCACCACAATATAGGGATCGGAAAATATAATATATTCACTATATACATATATAAAGGAAGGGAGATGAAGGAAGAAAATATTAGGGGCCAGGAAACTACAAATGACGCACGTCGGTTTGCACTGGGACCCGTCGCAACTTGGTTGTGCTAGGGTTTGGGTGGACTGTCTTTTTTTTCCTTCTTCCGTTAACAGACTGACAAGGGAAGAGTAAAAAAAAAAATTGGAGTGCCTGAAGTAAAATTGAAACTTGCAAAATGGTAGTTTTGGAAAAACACTGTACCTTGGAGCCCCTCCATCAATTTTTGGAATGCTATTATCAATTTCCTAAAGAAAATCCTTCATTTTAGATTTAGGGAAATTTCAGATTATACTTCTTTCACTTTTTTTTTTTTGGTTGGCAATAGCTTGTGATGATTGGAGAATGCATTTGTTTATGAATGATGGTTGCTCGGGATCAAATATGTAAGACAATTGAGTGAGAAAAAAAACCGGGCTGGTAAGGGTAGAGCCGATAAACCCGTTCCCCGACGAGTACGGTATGGAGGTAGATTTTCATTACCCGGTCTGGGTAGGGGCGGGGCAGGGGGAGTTTGTCACATTTAGGGTAGGGGTAGATCAAAACCCGCCTCGTTGCCATCCTTAATCCCCAACAGTCACTAGGCATTTTACCTTGGAAAAATGTAATTTTCTACTTTGCCTACCCACCAAACAAGTCCAACACCCATTAAAATCCCCTAAACGCCATAAATATACACAAAAATACATACATATATGCATATATACATAACAAACAGAACCACACTACCGCTGTAGTTGAAACGCCGTCACCGAACTTCGTCGAAGTCGCATAGGACACTGTTGAAGTTGAAATCGCTCCAAACACCGTCGAAGATGATGAATCAAGTATAAAACAAGCTCCGAATCCGGATATGTGATGAAACAAGGCTGAAATTGAGCTCTGAACCTAGTTCGTTCTTCTTTGGTAATGTTCAAACAAACAATGCGAGGGGGGG
>JAXBDA010005316.1:0-25011 GCA_036023075.1 Gaultheria prostrata
ATCTCATTGAGAACTTTAATATGGTGCAAAAAAATTTGAAAATTATTTTGGTAAATACATTATTTTTTAGTTTGAAAATTGCACGTAGTTTCGTAGGGGGCAAACATTTTGGAACGGAGGGAGTACTATTTTTTAAATGACCGAACTAAATAACTGAACCTGGACAAACATTCGAGTTGTGCGCGGTAGATAAAATCCAATGTTGTTTCTTTTTCGCACAAGAATTATAGTAGCAGTTGCGTAAAGCGTAGTGGTGGAGGATTAAAGGGTTGAATGAAAGCACACACAAATTCGGCCAAAATTAAGTAGCTCAATTTTTATCAACTTTTAAGCTTACATTTTAAGAGACACTTAATCTTTTAAGTAATATAAAATGTAATTATCAAACCTACTTAATCACTTACTACTTAATTCATTCAGTTTTAAGTGCTGAATCTGTGTGTGGGTGAGGTTCTGTGACAAGTCAATATATGAGCTGGAGAGGCAAGAATAATTAACAATAAACAACAGAACATGGAAAAGAGTGATCAAGAGGAAGGGTGAAGAACAAAGCAGAGTGTACAGAAGAGACTAAGGCAGAAGATAGCTCTTAGACTAGTCTATGGCAACCTCAAATGACCTAGAGAATGGAATGACCTCACTAGGAAGAATGTTCTCCTTCCAAATCAGTGACTATCCACTTTCTCTCTCTAGAATCAACCTTGGGAATGTGAGGGCATGTCTCATATTTATAGGCGACCTGAGCCAATGATCAGGCGCCAGGCTATCGCCCTATAACATGAGATTACGTGTCCCCTCCATACATCTTGACTGTGCGGGTGACGTCACCCACCGCGCGGCTGACCCGCGCGGCTTACTCGGGCACGCTACTCCACCCGTCGCGCAGAGAGCCTCTTATTCTTTTATAGCCACCAAACCACATGATCTCCCTTTATTCCCGTGTGGGCAAGGTCATGACCTGTTTGGTCGTGCCTATACCACAGCCAAGCCTCAGGGGAGCCCTCAGGTCCTACCTTCAGGCCAGAGCAAGTATGATCACTTGGGCTAGAATAGACTAGCTTCTCGCGATCTCGCCCATTTATCTGGGCCGCACCAGTCATGAGACTTATGGGCTTTTCTCTATGTATATATGGATGGCCCATAGTCATATGGAGAAGTTTCTTCAGTTGGGCCTTGGACGGCGCGCAATTGGGAGCTACCGCGTGGGGTAGCCCGCATTGATGGCTCCGAGTGGTCAGTGCGCCGAGCGGGTGCCACGTGTCACGCGGTGGTGTGTGACATTTGTCATCATCTCATTGGGAGGTCAACCTTGAGATTCCTCCACGTAGGTTGATGCGCTGACCTTCCCTACAATAGCCCCCACGCGCGTGTGTGACACGCAAGCGCGTGGCCGTACTCTTTACGGGCTATCGGATGCGCGTGTGACGTCAGCATGTATCTTTTCAGTTGTACCCGCCATCATGGCGCCGTTTTCGATTTTCGAAAATTCCTGACAGAGGCGTCGCTTCTGCAGCTTTAAACGGTCGCTTCTTAAGGGGTTTTAATGGCAACGACTGTTCACGGCACAGCAACCATTGTTCCACTCCCTATAAATACTAGAGACAGTCGATGATTTCTCACATACTAGCAATTTCACTTTCTCTTTCTAAAACTCATTCTTCTTTCTCTTCCCCGACCCAAAGTTCACTTCTTTTTCAAAGCGAGATATTCCTTCTCTCTGATCATGCCGTGAAGAGAGCAAGGCGTAGAGGGTAAGCCAGTGGTTAGAGGTGGGCCAGTCCCACCGTCAGCGGAGTGGCGTCGGGCTCCGTACTTCAAAGGTTTGGAGGACCCATTCTGAGCGAAGGTTGAGTCATACGACCCCGTCGGCAGTGGTCCCGACGAACCTCTTCCTATTATTCCTGAGGTTTCTCTGGAAGATGCAGACCTTCTTCCCCCTTCTTCTGTTCTTAGATTTGGCCTCGAGAGAGGTGATTTCCCTTACTGCGCGGTGAACTATGCCGCCACTTCTCAGCCGCCCTCTTTCTGGGGCGACTGGGTAGACGCCGTGTTGAAGGTGGAGGAGTATAACAAGATCCTGGAAGACTCTTACACCATTGAGGCCATCAAGATTTTCCGGAGTCAGACGCTGAATAAGAAAAACGAGAATATGGATTTTTTTGGTGTCGCGATGGAGTAGCGATACGCCCACTTTTGTGTTTCCTTGGGGTGAGTTTGGCCCAACTCTCCAAGATACTTCCGCGCTACTCCATCTTTCTACGCGCGGAACCGCTGAATTTGATGTACAGAGGTTTTTTATGGAGGAGCAGGAGACCGTGGCCAAACTGAAGTTGATGTACAAGAAGGCGGGCCATCTGGGCTCTCAATGGGACAAGGATGGGAATCAGAGGGCTGCTACTGATCCCAAGACGACATCGTGGAACAGCTGGATCCGCTACTTTTTCAGGGATTACCAGTCGAAGAAGGTGGGGGCCACAGAGCGCAAGTATATCGATGGCCCAGAGTTTGAAGGTGATTACTTGGAAAGGGTAAAACCCGTACTCCCTCTTGAGTGCCCTAGCTCGGCCATATAGCATGGATGTACCCCACCGGGGAGCCGAGCTAAAGAGGCCGCGAGTAGGCCAGGCGCGCAATACATAAGTCCACCATGGCACCACGATAAGGTGCAGGGTCAGGCCGAGCTACGAATAGCTCGGTCTGAGGATCTACAGACCAGCAACAGTATAGCCGAGCTATGTGGCAACTCGGTTACACCGCTATTGAGCTAACAGAACGACAGGGCGTTCTGGAATGATCTGGAATACTCTTTTACGTGATAAGAGGCGTATCCCATGATTTAAGGGCATGACGAGAGCATTCCATGTCGGATAAGGAATGTAGAATCCTATTGAGAATCATGCTGCACAAACATATGAGAATAAGTCCTATATGGAAAGGAATCCCATTAACTAAGAAAGACCGGTGTGATAATGAAACTGCACCTAATAGGACGAGTCCTAGTAGGAAGGGTTTCCTAACGTGATAAGGGAACTAGGGTAACGAGGACCCTTGATCAACAAGCTAACCTATGCCTATAAATACATGCATTATGCCTACGGTGAAAGGTACGCTGTGAAACCCATTGATACGCACTGTTCTTTGCTTAATTAGTATCTCCATACTAACTTAAGCATCAGAGGGCCTTTGCCAGCTAGGGAAAAGGTGCTCTAACTTGTTCCTTGTTTTGCAGATCTAGAGGCGCTAGCAAGACACGAGAAATCTACCCTCTACAATTGGCACCGTCTTTGGGAAAAGAACAAAAAATCTCTGTTTTTGTCACTACGAAGAAAATCAGCAATGGCTGAATCAGAACCAGCATACCCCATTCCCAGGCATGAGATGCCACAGGATGATGGATTAGTCATGCCTGTGACTAAAACAAAGGAAGGGAGGACACCTACGGTCCCAACCGTGCCACGAAAGGGCGACGCGTTGGGCCGTTATAGAGTCCAGGACATACCGAAGTACAGGGACCCTCAGCAACGATCCTCGATCCCTGAAAGGTATGAGAGAGGGCGGACCTCTTCGGGTGAGAGGAGAGGTCGGAGTCCCCCACGTGAAGGGAGGAACTCTGGCCGGAAATCTCGCGAACACGGGAAGAGTCGCGATTGACGGGAGCAAGAAGCCGAAGAGTTGGCACGACAACTTGCCCGACGAGAACGGGAAGTTGAAGACTTGAAGCAACGCCTCAAAGAGGCGGAGAAGGATCTCCACTCTCGTTCCCACACCGTGCAAAGAGAGGAAGAGCCAAAGAGGGCCAGGGACCGTCAGCCATAGGAAAACCTATCCACGGGAAGGAAGGAATCTCCACGAAAAAGGGCGGTGGGAGGAAACATGCTAGGGACAGATACGAGAGATCTGGGTCCAATGAGCAGAGGGCCAGGGACCGTTATGGGGATGCTCGCCCAGAGGGTAGCCCACAGACTGCACGAGAAGCAGCAAAAGAGGCCCTCGGGCAAATAGCAGCCTCTCCCCTCGCCTACTGGATTAGGACGGAAAGGATGCCAAGTAGGGTCAAGCACGGCACGTTCGTGCTCTATGAAATGAACACCGACCCCGTTATGCACATCCAGCACTATCAGCAGGCCATGTTCATGCACGAGAACGAGGATGTCGTGTTATGTAAGATGTTCCCTTCCAGTCTCGGGAAGGTGGCGCTTAGTTGGTATCACAAGCTACCTGGGGGATCAATACTTTGTTGGGCTCAGCTTGCTGAGGAATTCTGTGCACGATTTCTCACAAGCCATGCTGCCCCAAAAACTTTTGATGTCTTAACGACGATGAGGCAGAACGATGAGGAGACCTTGAGGGAGTACGCCAAGAGGTATTGGGAAACTTTCAACGAGATTGAAAACTGCAGTGAAGAGTACGCTCTGGCAACGTTCAAAACAAGCCTACCCATGCATAACAAGTTACGAGAATCACTTACTATGCACCCGGTCAAGACCATTGCCAAAGTTATGGAGAGAATCCAAGAGCATGCCCGGGTAGAGGATGACATCATCCGTTCAGGAGGCAAGATCGTGTCAGGACGGCTCCAGACCCCCTCCAAGGAAGCCTCTAGAGTCCAAGGTGTATAAAAAGGAATACAACACTGGCAAGAAGGAGTTTGGGACGGGGAGGAAGGACGTCCCGGATAAAAAATTCTACTTTAGTGTATTGGCAACATTCAACATGCCGATCTACAAGATGCTGTACCGCATCAAAGACCAGCCATGGTTCAGAAGGCCACCGAAGATGACCGGGAACCCAATGAAGAAGAGAGCCACCAACCAGCATTGTAGCTAGCACCGAGATTGGGGGCACATGACTGAGGACTGCGCGGAGTATAAGAAGTTTTTGGACTAACAGGTGGCCGCAGGGCACCTAAAAGAGTTCTTGGCTGATGAGCAGCAATGCACCGAGCAAAACGAGGATTTGGATTGTGATAAACCACCAAAGGGGACCGTCCATATGATACATGGATTGGCGACCCCTTACACAAGCAACGAGGTTTGGCATGTACGCCCACTGAACGGTTCACAGGAGGCGCTGAAGCTCGGCATGAAACGAACAAGGGAAGATGGAGTAGTGGAGCTTCCCATAACTTTTTCCGACAAAGACTTGGAGGGAGTCACTCTTCCACACAATGACGCTCTGGTCATAACCGTACGAATAGGGGAGTATGACGTGGAAAAGATTTTGGTTGACCAGGGGGTGAGCACCGAGATCATGTATTACAACACTTTCAGGAAGATGAACCTACACGTCGGGAGTCTCAAGAAGAGCTTAACACCACTGGTGGGCTTTAGCTCGCACCCGGTGTGGCCATTGGAGAAAGTAACCTTACCAGTACGAGCAGGATCCACTGTGCTTAAGACTGATTTTCTGGTAGTAGATCTTTCGTCCACCTATAACGTTATTATAGGCAGGACATGGATACATAAGATGAAAGCAATACAATCCTCCTACCACCAGAAAATCAAGTTCCCGGGGCCGGATGGCATCGAAATGATCAAAGGAGACCAGAAGGTGGTTGGCCAATGTTTCAATATGATCTTGAAAGGAGCACCGAAACCTCAGTACGTGCAAACTGTGGAGGTGCCTGATCAGCCGACCTTGGAAGACGTAGGGGGTGACCCGAACCGTAAAGTTGTGGAAGGACTAAAGAAGGTACAGGTTGACGAAAACGACCAGGAGAGGTACTTCTTGATCGGTGAGAACTTAACCGAGCAAGAGGAACGAGAGTTGGTGGACTTCTTAAAGGACCACATGGATGTCTTTACCTGGACCCCACAGGAGATGCCTAGAATTGACCCCGAGGTCATCTGTCACCATCTGAACGTAGACCCACAACACAAACCAGTAATCCAGAAGAGGAGGAGATCGGCACCACAGCACGCAGACGCTGTGATCGAAGAAGTTGATAGGTTGCTCGAGGCTGATGCCATCAAAGAGGTATACTACCCGGAGTGGTTGGCCAACACTGTGGTGGTCAAAAAGAAGAATGGAAAGTGGAGGGTTTGTGTGGATTTTACCAACCTAAATAAAGCATGTCCAAAAGGCAGCTTTCCACTCCCCAGAATCGACCAGTTGGTGGACGCAACGGCAGGTTATGAAAGGATGAGTTTCCTTGACGCATACCGAGGATACCATCAAATAGCCATGTACGAGCCCGACCAAGAGAAGACTTCCTTTACGTCCCCAATAGGTCTGTACTGCTACAAGGTCATGCCCTTTGGGTTGAGAAACGCAGGAGCAACATACCAACGCTTGGCCACTATTATGTTTAAGGAGCAGCTAGGTAAAACCATGGAGGTATACATAGACGACATGGTGGTAAAGAGCAAGGTAAAACAAGGACATCTGGCCGATCTAAAGGAGATGTTTGATATCTTGAGGAGGTATAAGTTGAAGTTGAATGCCTCAAAGTGTGCTTTTAGGGTCAGCTCTGGGAAGTTCTTGGGCCACTTGGTCACCAGGAGAGGGATAAAGGCCAACCCCGATCAAATCACCGCTTTGAGGAATCTTGTGAGTCCCAGGACTACGAAGCTGTCCAGAAGTTGACAGGGATGGCAGTGGCATTGAATCCGTTTATTAGCAACTCTTCTGATAGGTGTAGGCCCTTCTTTCATTTGTTAAAGAAGCAGGAGAGATATGAATGGGGAGCCGAGCAAGAGCAGGTGTTTGTGGAACTCAAAACGTACTTATCTTCCCCACCTTTACTCTCGTCTCCAGATGTCGGAGAACCGCTTATATTGTATTTGTCTGTATCTGAGCATGCCGTTAGCTCGGCACTCCTACGAGAAAAGGGGACCGAGCAGGCACCCATCTTCTTTGTAAGTAAGGTACTACTGGAGGCAGAGACAAGGTACTTGCCACTAGAGAAGTTGGTGTATGCCTTGGTGACGTCTTCCAGAAAATTGCCGCATTATTTCCTAGCTCATCCAGTTACGGTGTACACTAAGTACCCACTACGGGAAATACTTCAGCGGGCGGACTTATCTGGAAGAATCTCGAAGTGGTCTATAGAACTAAGCCAGTACATCATAATTATCAACCAAGGACGGCCATAAAAAGGCAGGTCTTGGCGGACTTTGTGGCTGAATTCTCACCACGCGTGGCACCACCTCCTCCACTCCACGAGAAGGAATTAGGGCCCGAGATGCCCATACCAAGTGCCGACTAGGACCCAACAAAGTGGAAGCTCTTTGTTGATGGCTCGTCATGCAACAAAGGAGCGGGGGCAGGTGTTGTACTTACCTCCCCTGAAGGGTTGGTCCTGAAGCAAGCAATGCGATTTGGGTTTAGTGCAACAAACAATGTTGCCGAATATGAAGCCTTGCTCGCCGGCCTTAGGAACGCTTGAGAACTGAAAATTCAGAAATTAAGGGTATTTTGTGATTCTCAGTTGGTAGTGAATCAACTGTCAGGGGAGTACAGCGCACGCAGTGAAAAGATGGCGGCTTATGTGGAAGCAGCCAAAGATTTGTTGGATAAGTTTGAGGTCATCTACATCCAGCAAATTAGCTCGGGACAAAACGCTCACGCAGATTCACTCGATGCCTAGGGTCAGCAGTGCAAACGGAATTCAAAAAGTCGGTAATTGTGGAATCCTCGGCGAACCAAGCATTGGTAGATCGGTAGAATTGGTGATGGTGACTGATCTTGGGCCGAGCTGGATGGACCCAGTTGTTGCTTATCTAAAGGATGGAACGTTGCCAGAGAACAAGAGGGAAGCACACAAAATAAAGAGCAAGACAGCCAGATTTTGGCTCTCCCCAGAAGGTAAGCTTTATCGCAAATCGTATTTAGGTCCTTATTTGTTGTGTGTGCACCCTGCCTTGGTACAGAAGTTTTTACACGAGATACACGCTGGGACGTGTGGCGGTCATACTGGAGTACGGTCCATTGCCCACCGAGCAATCTCGCAAGGGTATTGGTGGCCATACATGCAGGAGGATGCAAAACTGTTTGTCAAAAAATGCGAAAAGTGCCAGAGGTATTCACCTTTGATTCGAGCACCAGCGGAGGATCTCTTACCACTTACTAGTCCATGGTCATTTGCACAATGGGGGTTGGATATCGTGGGACCTCTCCCCATGGCAACACGGAAACGGAAATTCCTCTTGATAGGCACGGACTATTTTACAAAATGGATTGAAGGCGAGGCCTTGGCAAAAATCACAGAGGCCATAGTGGAGAAATTCGTGTTGAATAAGATCATCACACGGTTTGGGGTCCCATACTCGATTATTTCAGATAACGGGTCACAGTTTGAGAACAAGTTCAAGGCTTTCTGTGCACAATATGGCATCAGAAACTACTATTCCACCCCGGCCTACCCCCAGAGCAATGGTCAAGCCGAAAGCTTCCAACAAGTCAATCTTAGAGGGCCTGAAAAAGAGGTTGGAGAGCAAGAATGAAAAGTGGCCCAACGAGCTACCCATGGTACTTTGGGCCTACAAGACTACGCCAAGGAGGTCTACAGGAGAGACTCCTTACTCCCTGGCTTATGGCACGGAGACAGTAATCCCGTTGGAGGTAGGTCTACCGACCAACCGCACTGCTCTAGTTGAGTCAGGGGGCAACGATCAAGCCCTAGCCGAGTAACTTGACCTAGCAGAAGAGAAGAGGGAACGGGCATTGATAACCTTGGCGGCCTACCAAGAACAACTAAGGAGAAGCTACAACAAAAGGTCCAGCCTCGGGAATTTAAAGTGGGCGACCTAGTCCTAGGGAAGGTATTGGCCAACACCAAGGTGTTCTCAGATGGAAAGCTTGGGCCAAACTAGGAAGGCCCATACAAGATTACTGGTATCGCCGGAATAGGGGCATACAGGTTAGCCAATCTGGACGGCTATGCAGTTCCACGACCATGGAATGTGCAAAACCTCCATAAGTTTTATCAGTAGCCAATAGTGGCTACGAATACAGTGACAATGTTTTCCTATTTTTATTTTATTTTTTGAGTTATAAAATAAGAAGGGCACCACGAGAAGGTACCCTTGTTTTATTTTCAGAATTCCTTAATGAAGTTATTTCAAGGTTATTTCTTGGTTAGATTATGAATACAATCTCACTTTGACATCCATCTGTGTTCAATGAGTTGGGAATTATGGATTAGCATGTAGATGCTCAAACCATATTGGGGAGCAGTGCGTGCATACTGCACCTCCGCGTTCCAACGATTAAATTGCAAATGAAGAATTGCACGATTTTTCTAAGTATATACTTAGTGGCTAATGCAAATGTGTATAAATGAAGTAAACGAATAGTTACTCAATCTTGATTAATTAAGTACGAATATACTTAATTGCAAACGAATACTTGCATAGTTTGGGGCAAACGAAGAATTGCTTAGCTTTTTTCCTAAGTACGAATACACTTAGTTGCAAACGACAAATTGCATGGCAAATGAAAAATTGCACGGTATGAGTTAAGCATGAACATGCTTAATACCAAACGAATAATTGGTGGGTTTTTTCCTAAGTACGAATGTACTTAATCGCAAACGAAAAGTTGCTTAAAGTACGCATATACTTAGATAACAAAACCACGCAGTGTGTACGAGCAAAATGGAATAGCTGGTAATGTAAACCATTCATTAGTCAAAAGGCCACCAGGGACGAGCTGACAAACATGACTGAGCAAATAGATAAGTTTAAAAAAGAAACAACTCCAACAGCAATCAAAGTATCACATGGCCACAAGCGGCAAACCAGCGCCATGCAGGGCGAGCAGAGGAAATAAAGAAAGCTAAACAACATCAACAGGTTCCAACGGGTCCTGGGGTTCTGAGTTTTTCGCGCCCCCATCACCCTCCTTTTGCGAAGAATCAGCATCGGCATTCTCGCCTTGATCGGCGTCTGGAGTGGTGTTGCGTGGGGGAAGGGTGGATTGTGCAGGAGGAGACTAGTCACCATGCGGCTGCTGTATAGCTACGGAGGGCTGGACGATTGCTGAGGGCTGCCCAGGGAAGTGTTTGTTCACCCAATGAGGGGAGTCCTTGGAAACCTCCAGCACTGTGAGACATTTGTTCCAGCACGCATCCCAGATCTTCCTCTTGATGGTAGGCATCTGGCCCACATAGTTTTGGGTAGCCTCCAACACCCCCTTGTCATGCGCAGCTCCAGCTGCCTCCTTGGCCTGCTCCAACTTCTGATGAAGTGTCATCTTGGTCTCTTCCGACTGCTTTTTAAGAGCTTCCAGCTGTTCCTTCAACTCATCATTTTCTTTGTTAGCGTCTCTCCACAGATCGGCGTGGTACTAGCTGTCCTTCTCGGCTTTCTCCGCCCTTTTGGTCAGCGCGGCGATCTCCTTCTTAAAATCCTTCTCGCTGTCCCGTGCTCGCTCTAGACAAGCGATCAACTTTTGCATCCCCTGCTCAGCATTAACATAACAGGTGGCACAATTGACTTAGCAAGGCAAAAAACAACAATAGCAGGATAAAAGCAGAAGGCCTCGCATGAGTCCTTACGTTAATGCTTGACTGGAGACCGATCTTTAGCAGCTTGTTATAGGAGCTCCCTCTCTCTTTTTCCATGTCAACGGGGAGCATGACAGCTTTGGCCACAGCAGCTGCATTTTCGGGCGAACTGATACTGTCCTCCCTGGTCAACCGAGCTCCATTAGGGCGAGCTAGGACCGGGACCCAGGGGTGGCGAGCTGAGCTACGGGCTTGTCGGAGAGTAGTAGGCTCGATGCGTTGTTTCGAGGAAGGTGACTGAAGAGGAGGTGAGGAGCCTACCTCCAGTGGTCTTTTTTCTTGTTACCTCATAGTGAGGTCAACGATGTCTTGAGGAGGAGGCGTGGTGTTGGTCTAAAACCCTGGGGGCATGCAGGGATCGCTGGTGGATTGGCCGTCGAGGTCAAGAATGTCCAAGAGGTTGATCGGTTGTATCGGCATTATTGGTTGTGGGGGATTGAGAGAAGTTTCAGGGGATGGCAAGTACCCGAGCGATGAAGACGAGCTGTGGTAGTCGTCGACTTCTCTGAGTATGTCACCGTCGGGGCTCCTCCCAGAAGTGCTTGGCTCTGAACCCCTGGTAATGATGGCAATTGTTGTGACAATCTCGTCCCTATGAGCAATGGTCACTTGTTGCTAACTTGGAACAGGACGGGAGCTTTGGGGGCGACGAGTTCCACCACCTCTGAAGGGATTTCTTCATCTTTGCCGACGTCGACCGAGTTTGGCAGGGGTACTGGAGAGGATGATCGGATGTGCGGGAGGCCACAGGCGGCGAGAGCGATGGTCACCTTCTCGTCTGACTCCGCCCCAATAGGTGGGAGTGTAGTCGAGCAATACGTGCGCAGCTCGTCCAAGTCCCACGGGGACGGGGTCGAAGCCGTCGAACAGGAGTGCTTGGGCGATTTGGTCGCGGTGAAGCTCGTTGCGGTCGAGATTGTAACTCGCACTTAAGTTTTCCGCTGCAGCATGAAACAATATTAACACCATTATGAATAAAATACAGGAAACACAAATCCAGACATCGAAAAACAAGCCGAGCAAGGAAAAGGACTAACCTGGACCAGTGCTAGGCAGTGGAATCCTCCAAGGGATAGGGTTGCCCTCAGGGGTCGTTGGCATCCAACCCCCACTCACCACGAGGTAATCAACTTGTTTTCCTCTCGCTGAGTTGGGGAGGTCCGTGATCAGTTGTTGTTCTTTCTTCCTCGCCTTGAGGTAGTATGTGCCGTCGATGGTACGAACGACGGAGTACATCCTTAGGATGTCGTACCATCCTAAGTTGAAGTTAATAACCCTGTTAAGGGCGACTACGCCCAAAACGACATGAACAAAATTCGTGCAGATTTGAATAGGGCTTAGCCTACATCGATCACAGACCTCGCAGAGGAAGGGGTCGAGTGGGAATTTCAGGCCGCCTTTCGTAATGAAAATGATAGGGATATGAATCTTCCCGTCGGCTTGATCGTATTCCGGCAGGGTATTGGGACCTGGAACACTAAGGAAGACATCGACGGGAATATTGTAGTCCCGCCGGAACGCTCCCATTTTTTCAGGGCTGTTTACTAGACCTAATAGCTTAACCATGGTGATGAAACCCTAGGCATGAGGGGGAACGAAAAAGACAGGATCCCTAAAAAAGCGATAACGACGAAGATTGGGGATCCACTACATCCAAAGTCAGTCCAGCCTACGAATTTGACCCGGGAATCGCCCGGGGCCCGCCGACAGTCATCCGGACCCTTGAGACCAATTTTTACTAATTTTTAGCAAAATACCCCTCGATCCTCGAGAACCTATTTTCGATATACAAACCCTACCGGGAGCGACCTGGGACCATTTTTCAACACCGGGCGAAAAATTCAACTTTTTACTATAAAGTCAACTGTGCTCACTTTTACCATCTAAAATCGTACCGGATACATCTCGGGGATTGCCGTCAGCCAAATAATGGGTCCGGACGAGATTTTTCTAACTTTTTACTATGAAAACTGTTGTATCTTTTGTAATCGTTTTCACTACTCAAAACCATACAGGATGCATCCCAGGGCCTGCCGTCGGCCAAATAACGGGTTCGGACGAGATTTTTACAACTTTTCATACGGACGTGGAAACTTCGTTCCAAATCTATTTTAGGCCATGTAGCCACCTAAATAACATCCCAGGACCCTCGTTGACTGTCGGCACCCCTGGAAACCCATTTTTGATTATTTTCCCCAGTGAGTCGTGTAGTCAATCCTGACCCGTCTCGAGTCTCGGAATCTTCCAGTGATGTCTCGGAGTTTCCGCATTTATGTATTCCCTCTGCTTTTGTCACCACCAGAGTCTGATGATGTCTTTCGTGTACAGTAGAAACGCCTTCGTATCCCGCTGGCATGAATCCTCAACGATTGTTAACTTTTCTAGAACTTCTACTTTATGCCGAAACTACGCGAGACCTGATTTCTCCTGAGGCCAGAGAATACGTAGGCAGCCGAATGACTGCTCTGTCCCAAACAAAATCATTTTACCTGTTTGAAATACGTGATGATCTGATTCTCCTAAGACCGGAGATACGTAGGCAGCCCTGAGGCCGGGCTCAGTCCAAATCTTATTTTTGTACTTATTTCCCCTTCAGTTGTAAAAGTCTCATGCATTGTAATAATATTCATTTTCAGATAGATTATCTCTTTTCATTGTATGTATGTATGTTGTCACAAGTTTCCATTCGCTCATATTGAAAAAGTCTGTTCCGAGTGCCGAAAGGGCCAGGTGCTCCAGCTTCCCTACACATAACGATGAATTACCGAACCTTTTCTTTTCTAAAACTGCAGATCAAACAAAAACCGAGTCATTTTTATCAAACAAAAACAGGTCTCATGACCCGAGGCATTTCTATCAAACAAAACTGGGTCCCCGAACCCGAGATATTTTTACAAACAACATTTTCGATGGCGACTTAGCACACCGAGAGTTATGTCAAGTGGCGACTCTGAGTTATTTTCATAAATAACAAACATGGCTCAGTCACAGCTGTACAACCCGTGTTTTTACAAAAACCACGTCGCTTTGAATATCACTTAGATCAATCGGCCATCGCATCGCACATGTTTTGCAAGCGGTTGAAATCCCGGGCGTGACTTTTGGAAAGTTTCCTAATCTGGTCAGGGTCCCTGATAAGGTTACATTCCTAATCTGAACTGGTTTCCCAATTTGGAAAGTCTCATAATCCGGTTAGGTTTCCTATTTTGGTTTGGTGTCTTGTTTTGGATAGTTTCCATTTTTAAAAAGTTTCTACTTTTGGAAAGTTTCCAGTTTTAGTTCGTTCTTCTGTTTCGTGCATGTTTTAGTTTGTTTAGTTGCATGTCTAGTTTAGAATCATGTTATGCATGTCATATATTCTCATACAATTGCATGTCTAGATTAAAACATTGTTCATTTGCATATGTTTAGTTTAGACCTTTGTTATGAATATTTAGCTTTAGGATAACTCCCCCTAGAAGTAGGTTCACAAATGGCTATTCGCAACGGCGGATTAATCTATTTGCATGCTATAAGGTGTCTCGTTTGTTTTGTTCTCTTTTTATTGCATTCAACGGAGGTAGTTTTCAAATGGCTGTTTTTTCCTCTTGCAAAAAGATAACTTTTCAAAAATGTTTTACTAAAATCTACCTATCCGTTTGCTTGAGTCTCATGCATTTAGGATAGAAACAATATGAACCAATAGTGTTGAGTAGAGGCCAATCATTTGACTGGGCAGAGTGGGTGCCTAACACCTTCCCACTCGGTACCTTAGCCCCCGGACCTATCTGTGGTGACAAGGATTGAGCCTTTCTATATATAGAGTCATTAAGGTTCTTGGACCTATAACCAAGTGGTGACTCTGGTCTTCACTAAGTATTCGTGACTTGAGTACTCAGTAGTGTATATGGTCATCAGTCCAGCATAAAGATAGAGTATGGACGCCGCATTGAGTGCATTCCCGGCAAAGAAAACCAGTCTTTCCTCAGCCGCACCCCGTCACCCCGAAGGAGAGGTGGTTGGTGGAGTAGAGCGGGGGTGCTAACACCAGTTCCCAGTCACAACAAGGAAGTCATTTTGTTTCCCCCTTGCCGAGTTTGCTAGTTCGGTGATTAGCTAATGCTCCTTCTTCCTAGCCTTGAGGTAGTAAGAGCAACTACACCCAAAATGCTATGCAGCCTAAGCATGTCAAAGCACCTCAAGGAGAAAGCCAGAACCATGTTGAGAGCAATTACACCCAAAACGACCCGAACGAAATTCGGGCACATTTGCAGTGGGTTTAACCTACATCTCTCACTCACCTCGCTGAAAAAGGGGTCTAAAGGGAATTTAGGCCACATTCAATTATGAAAATGGTAGGGATATGAATTTTGTCAGCAGATTGGTCATGTTCAGGTAAGACATGGGGACCAGGGACACTAAGTTGAACGTCGTTAGGGATATTAAAATCCCGACGGAATTCGGTCATTTTTTGTGGGGTGTTTACGAGTTCTAACAGTTTGCCCATGGCGGAAACCCTAAACGCAAGAAGGGGAAGAAATTGAAAGTACTCTAGAAAAATGGCAATGTCAGTAAGGATTAGGAACTTACAGGTAAGAGTGAAGTTCTTACGAGGATTTTCCGGCGACGGAGAGCGGAGTTTGGATTGACATAGAGCTTGAAGGCTATGAAAATGGCGGAGTGGGGCTGCTTTTCTCTCTCTCTCTATTTCTTTTGAAGACGAAAGTAAAACAATGAGGGGAGGGAAAGGGGTTTTTGTGCTTTGAAACGGTGCAATGATGGCTCCCCCACGAAAACAGAGAAAAAAAAGGAGGGATGACGTACGAAAAACATCTCCCAAAATCGTCCTTTGGCCTTATCGAGTAAGGGGCATATGTAAGATCGCATTTAATGGAAAAGCATTTTTGCTCCCCACGTGATGGGAGAGGACATGTGAAGGGTTAGACCTATTGGCAGGCCTAACAACGGGCCTTCAAAGTAGAGGAGGCCAAAAACCATCAATCACCATGGTACAAGCTCTAAGCATCACTCCACAATGGTGATGATCAGTGCTGGGGAGAAATTGGAGAGGGTAAAACCCAACTTCCCATGAAAATGCACACGCACGAGCAGATCACGTGTTCAGCTAGGGATACCACGTAAGGGTATACCAGTTCGGCTAAGCCGCATAAGGGCACCCTAGGGTGAAGCCGAGCTAAGTAGGCCACGAGTACGGCTAGAGTCATGTCATATGACAGGATATAGCGCCCTGCCAAGGTGCAGGACCTAGGCCGGGCTACGAACAACACGGCACCAAGGTCTACAAACCTGGGATAGTAAGGCCGAGCAGAATGTCAGCACGATCACACCACCTTTAGGCTAGTAAGGTGGTAGATCATTGCAGAAGGATCTAGAGTAACCTCTTATGCGATAAGAGGTATGTTCCGAGATTAAAGGGAATGGCGTGAGCATACCATATCCGTTATGGAATAAAGAATCCTAATAAAAGCCTGATTACACGGCCATATGGGAAAGAGTCCTATATGGAAAGAAAACCAATTAAAGGAAGAGATCTTGTATATGTAGCATTGATATACCTAATGGGAGGGAGTCCATTAGGAAAGGTTTCCTAGTGCATAGAGGAAACTAGGGCAACGAGGACCCTTGATCAACAAGTAAATGACATCTATAAGTATAACGTCAAGACAATGAAGAAAGGTACGCTGAAACTCATTGTTTTATGCATTGTGTGTTTTAGCTTATTTAGTAACGTGATACTAACTTAAGCATCGGAGGGCCTTTGCCAACAAAGGGCAAAGGTACTCTAACTAACTTAAGCATCGGAGGGCCTTTGCCAACAAAGGGCAAAGGTACTCTAACTGTTTGTTGCCTTGCAGTGTTAAGGAACCAGCAAAGATTCTGTGCCATTGATTCCACGAAGATACACACGGGTTCATCCCTCTACACTCAGTGGCGGTTTTTCAAACAATTGTCCCCAATGGCGATTTTTTCGATCATGCGTCCCTAGTGGAGGTTTTTCAATCAAACGTCCTCAGTGGCGGTTTTTCAATCAATCATCCTTCGAAACATGTTTTTAATTAACCATCCTTCAAAACATGTTTTGAATCAATTGTCCTTCAAGACAATTTTGTTTTTAGTCAATTGTCCTTCGGGATAGCTTTTTCAATCAATCTTCCTCCGGGACAATTTTTAAATCAACTTCGAGCTCAAATTCAAATTCAAGACCAGAAATGGTCACTTCAAATTCAAATTCAAGATCAGAAACGGTCATTTCAATTCAATTTCAAGACAAAAAATGGTCAACTTCAAATTCAATATCAAGACCAGAATGGTCACTTCAAATTCAATTTTAAGACCAGAAATGGTTGCCTTCAATGGTCACTTCAAAAATGCTTGTATTTCAATGGTCATAGCATTTCAATGCATAAAAAATGCTTGCATGCTTTCTTGCATTTGTTTTTGCTTAGGGATGCTAGGAAAGCCCAAATTGCGGCTGTCTCGATCTTTGACATCACTCTTATCAAGCAATGGTATCCAAGTTCCATCAAAGAGGGGCAACTGTAGACACCCCAATTTGGACCTCCCAAATATCCTCAAAGTCGTGGCCAGATGGCTCCCCAATGATGATAGAAATGAAAATATGCCTCAGAAGCTTTTGAACAATGCTTTTTGCACTCAAGACCTAAGGAAAATCTCGTCAACAAAAACCCTACTCTACACTATCTTTTAGTACATTAAAAACCCTCTTTATTGATATATAATATGTCTCAATCCATTTTGAAATGAGGGAGCTAGGAGGATTTTACCAAAAAGACTATTTTTATCAGCTGAGGGTAAAATCATCATAACTTTTGATGTACAAAATATTTTGTATCCAAAACACTTGGGGTTAGAAAGTAGACTTAATAAGCTTTCCAATGGTACCAACCACATGCAAAACGGAGTTCGGTAGCACCTGGGGTGGCCCTTCAAATTTTGGCCTGTTATACAGTGCCGCGCGGGACACACAATTGTGCCGCACGGTAGAGTTAGTGTGCCGTGCGGTACACTTTTGAAATATTCAAAAAAAAAATCCACTTCCACCGTACGGTGGACATAGCTGCACCGCACGGTACAACTGTGTATGCCGTACGGTACATCTTCTTCAGCCCGCGAATCCTAGAAACGCCCAGCAGCTCAATTTCTTTTGGGTAACACGGTACGATTCAATGATGATTTCTTGAGCTCAAAAAAGGCTATGAAGGTAGCTCCTAGTGATGGAGTGGGAATCTCGTTTACGTGAATGGATCACGGCACCTGTCGCCTATATAAACCGAGCTCTCACCAGCTGCAAAGGCAGTGAAGAACCTCCATGGAAATTCTCCCCAAAGCTCTTTAAAATCATCATAACTTTTGATGTACAAAATATTTTGTATCCAAACCACTTGGGTTAGAAATTAGACTTAAGAAGCTTTCCAAATGTACCAACCACCCGTAAAACGGAGTTCGGTAGCACCTGGGCCGGCCCTGCGAAGTTTGGCCTATTAACAGTGTAAAGATCCTATTTTTTTTATTATTTTGTGTTATGTATATAATTTATATAAATTATTTATAGTAGCATATGATTATTTAGTGTTATATGTGTTTACTATATATATACTCATATATGTATTCCATGAAGTAGGTTAATTATTGTTTCCATTTATGTTTATTTCCTAGGCTTGTTAGGAAACCAAATTAGTTAAGCAAAATGTTAGGAATTTATGTTGCCTTTTCATATGCCACCAATTGATTCTTTCCAATTCCCCCGTGTGTTTACCAAAGGTTCAATCAACTGGATTATTTCCAATTACCCGTAAATCTTCCTATAACTCCTATTCTTACCTTGGTAACTTTCTTAATGTTTTTACTTTAGTCTATATATCTCTTTGCTTCTATTCTTTCTTTTCTTCCCCTAAAACACCAACCCACGGCAGACTACTCTACCCCATTGTTTTGATACTATATTCTCTTCTCCATTGATCCAATAACGGCATAAGGGTATTGGTAAGTATTGTCTTGGTTCGTCTCCTCTCGTTCCGGTAAAAATTCTTTCCTTGTGCTCATCATTTAATCCTTATAATTCCCTTGCTAATAATCTCTCTTTTCACATAATTGTATTCTGGGAACTCCATCATTCCACAACCTTAGATTTTCTCACGTTCATAGCACGCTAGAACTTCGGAAGAAAGGTAGGATACTTAAACTTAACTTTTACTTTAGTGATGTTAATTACGTGGTTTTAATATCGTTGTTAATATTTTGAAAGGATGTGCTTTATGATCATACATGGTGATATTATAGGAAGTCAAGTTGGTAACGTAAAAATTGAAATTTATACGTTCATATGTTGAAAAACGAGTACGTGTACCCTGTCCTCTTATCTGGACGTTTTGGGGCATTTAGAGTTCGATTCACGAAAAACGCAAAACATAAAGGTTGTAGCTTACGAAATTTTAAGAAACTTTCATATAGAACTTATTCCAATCCGAGATACGTACAGAAAGATATGAATCTTTAAAGAAATGTTTCTGTGTTGTTTGTGGACAGCTAGACCGAACTGTCTTCGGATCCGTTTTGACCTCGTTTAAGATGACCGTTAGAATTTTCATAAAACATAAACGTTGTTCATAATTAGATTCCCTATTATTCTGTTAAGTTTCGGAATTTTTGGAATTTGTTTGCTACTTTTAATATTTTACGTTGCTGACTGCCTTGTTATTGTGAAGCTTACCATGTACGAATGATTTTGTGCCATCGGGCTAAATTATCTGACTTGTGTGATATGTGGGTTTGCATTGAAGTGCAAATCATATTTCTGTCACATTTATTATTTGGGTAATTTAAATGGATGGATTATGGTAATTAATATCAAAACAAGATTGTGGGGTGGGACGCGTCTGGTATGGGTCTTGAGCCATGTGCAGTTTATACTTTAGGTAGCTTTGCTGTGTGATCGGGCGCCGAAAGTATACTGTGGCTGGGAATCGATGCCGGATAGAGATTGATCAATGGATGATCATTTGTGAGCCATGCGCAGTATACTTTTAGGTAGCTTTGCTGTGTGATCGGGCGCTTGAAGTATACTGTGGGCAGAGGCTGGTGACTAATGATGCGACTATTTGGGGAAGGAGAAGTATAGATTGAAATACAAAAAGCATGACTGTGTTGAGGAACAAAGTGATACTATGGAACTTGTGATTGTGTCATTTGTTTATATATATTTTTTATGACATGTTATTAAATCTCATCTTTACATGCTTTTAATGCTAGTAATTGTCATATGAACATACTTTAGTAACGGAGTAGTTTGGGTATCCTATTGAGTGTAATTTTACCACTCACGGTGCTACTTGTGTGGCCCTGGTGTCCCCAACGCCAGGTACAGAGGGAGATGAAGCGCTTGCTGATTTTGAGGCGATGGAGCGAGAAGATGGATATGGCGTGACGGAGCCGTGGCTCTACCAGTAGTTAATTAGTGAGATGACTCTGTCATTCTCTTTTTGAATTGAACTTTAAATAAGTGTTTTAAATTTTTAGACAGTGTTTGAAGTTAAATTATTTCGGTTAAAGTTTGAGGTTAATTTATTTCGGTTGTAATAAATTAGTTACTTTTTAATTTACTATTGGAGAATTCATATTTTGAGATTTGAAGTTATGATTTTTAGAATAAATAAATGAAATCTATTTATTAACGTACCCAATTTTCGAGGTGTTACAAATAGTGTTGCGCGGGACACACAATTGTGTCGCATGGTAGAGTTAAGTGTGCCGTACGATACACTTTTGAAAAATTCAAAAAAAAAAAATCCACTTCACCGTAGGGTACAACTGTGTATGCCGTACGGTACATCTTCTTCAACCTGCAAATCCTGGAAACCCCTAGCAGCTCAGTTTCTTTTGGGTAACAGGGCACGATTCAATGATGATTTCTTTAGCTCGAAAAAGGCTATGAAGGTAGCTCCTAGTGATGGAGTGGGAATCTCGTTTACGTGAATGGATCACGGCACCCATCACCTATATAAACGGAGCTCTCACCAAATGGAAAGGCAGTGAAGAACCTCCATGGAAATTCTCCCCAAAGCTCTATAAAAAAAACACGTTCGTGCAATCCTCAAGCTGCAACTACTACTACTACAAAATCTCAAACCCACTCCAGTGAGTTCAAATTCCCATTCTTGTAACCTCCATCACAAAGACCCGTAGCTTCCCCAATTGAATCCGTCGGTTCCAGAGGCTTACTTCAAAGGTATACAAACGCTTCCTAGCCAAAGGTCGTAACCTGGGCTTTCTGAGGGGTTCTCCTAGGTTTGAAAAAGGTTTTACTCCCTCCGTCCGGATTTGTTGGTCCATTTTGGGGATTCTAACTTTTTTTCCATTACTTTTTTTCTATCACTTTTTGTGTACTTTCTTCATACTTTACCCTTTAACTTTTGCAAATGGACAAACATTTTCGGACTTGAAAAAGTATGTTTGTGGACCAACAAATCCAGACGGAGGGAGTAATACTCTTCCTTGAACTCAAATGATCATATTTCAACAAAACTCAACCTCTCAGATGCATATCATGCGACATTATCCATTGTCGTAAAACACCATCCTCGTGAAGAGGTACATTATTTACGTTGTTATTTCTTCAAAATGATGATTTTCGGTTACGAAAATCTCTATTTTATTGAAAATTATTTTCGTTCCCAATCTTCTGTTAAAAACCAATTTTTTTTGAAAACTTCAGTAATCAGTTGTGCTGTGCACAAAACTTAAACCGTGCGGCATACATGATGTTACGTGCGGTACAACTGGTTAAAGTGAAATCTCCATGCTCTGTTTTCTCTTGCTATACTCTGTTTTCTACATTTTCGAAGTTTTTTTATTACGATTAACCCCCTCTACTTCCTTTTATTACCATTATGCCCCTTTATTATTATTATTATTATGTCATTTTCTTTTATTTATTCGTTTATTGTTTATGGAATAAAGTTTTGCAATAAAAGTTTTCCCCAAAATCCCACAAATATTTAGTAGAGACTGAGTATTTCTCGGGCGAGCGGGGAGCTTTTTAAAAAAAAACCTTCCGCACTTGTAATCTAGCTCCCGAATCCAACAATCTCTATTTTTCGCAGACCAAAATTCTTTTTCCAAAAGCAAGCGGCACGTGAGTCATTATTTTTTAAATTATTTTAAATGGTTTCTCGGGTACCAAATCTTTTCCAAAATAAAACCTGGGTGACGACTCTAAAATTCTTTTTTTTCCAAAATCGCCCATTTTTAAACAAAAAGTGGCACCGTCCACATGACTCCTTTGAAATCATTATGTACCCATCGCCTTCAAACCTCATATTGCACTTGCACTTCATTGCATTTAGTATTGGTAGATTTTTTTTCTATTGTGCTACTAAGCTCACCCTTATAATTCCAGGTACCTAGCACGGTGCATGATTTTGATATGCTTGGAGTGCATGCATGCATCTTTGGAAAGCTTAACGGAGAAGTTAGATTATCATCTTGGGACTCTATTTTTGAAAGAGATGAATTTGTAACTTATTCATCTACCATCTTTTGACTTGGTGATGTAATAACTTTAAAGGCATGTTTATTTATATTTGGGGTGTGGGTGCCCGTAGACTATTGTAATTGTTAACTTTAACTATGTGAGTTGTACTTTGACCTTTGACTTGGACCGTGGAGTTTGTTGACTTCCACGTGGATTGTTATTGGCATATATATATAACAAGGATCCAATGAGGACTCTCTTACTTTGCTAGGGTGCGGGACTTTCATTTCCGGATTGAATTTCAACGATCCGAACCGTTAGATGTGTTTGAAACATGTTTTTAAGGTTAACCGCGAGGATTTGTAAAAAAATATACTCAGAAGGGCTTGATCCGATCAATTTTTGATAAAAAGTTATATATAGCGTTTTTATTAAAAATTGATCGGATCAAGCCCTTTCGAGTATTTTTTTTTTTTACGAATCCTTGAGTTGGACCTTGAAAACATAATTTAAAAATATTGAGCGGTTCGGATCGTCGAAATTTGATCTGGAAAATTGGAAAAAGGCTAAGTCCCTCATTGTAGCAAAATGAGGGAGCCCTCATTAGAAATACTCTATATAAATATATGAGGCCGGTTTCCCTCACACTTAAAATAACATAAAAAATGACACACAAATTTGTGAAACTCACTCTTCCGGGCCCCAGTGTGAAGTTCTAAACCATTGATCTTGTTTATTTTACTCATTTAAACAAGATAACTGGTTCAGAACTTCACAGTAGGGCCCGGAAGAATGAGGTGTCATTTTTTGTGTTATTTTAAGTGTGAGGGGAACTGGCCCCTATATATATATATATATTATTTTATGAAAATTGAGGGTGTGACGTTAAAACTTAATCAAGATTCGTTCTCATAAATCAAATAACGATGAAATTCAAATATGTAGGTCCTTACAGGAACTTGATAGGGGGCGGAGAGTTTGTGGGATAAGTTTTTTGTTTATTTATATTGTCCTAGTTTTTTTTTAACTTTTATAATTGATACCGGGTAGTTTTCTTTGTAAATCTATTAGTAGTACTTGCAAAACAACAAACAATTCCTGTAAGAAAAAAGCAAATTTTCAAATGCAAGGATTTTATTACCTCAGTTGGATAATTTCCGCTGCTTTCAATTGAAAATCCATAGCTTGTGTGAATATTATGGTGGGAACAAAGCTGCAAAGATCTTCATTTTGAGAATTCCATCTTTTTCATGAGTTGTCTGTGGAGTGGGAATGGTCGAGGATAAAATTCAGATACTGGTAGGATGATTATTTGGTTGGAAAGTTTGATTTTCTGTTGCATACATCCAAATCGGCATATGAATAACTTTATTTCCAAGTCGCAAAACCGAAACCTTAACTTAGAGATTAATATTTGAAGCATCAATAATGATAATTTTTAAACAACTCCACAAAATTTTTAACAAAGTGCATTGAAAAAAAACTATAACAGAAAGAATGTAAATAAACTTTCTATACGGACCTTAATTTGCAATGCTAATCAATGATCCGAAGATTAAGAACCCATACCAGATGAGGAAACCAGTTCCGCTTAGTTCAATTTCCCAGCAAAGTTTTTATTTTCAGACTCGAGCTCCGATCGAGAGTAGCAAAAATAGATGAAACAAGAAGGTGAACGGAGATGAAGAATCACATCGGTACACTCTTAAAATTTGAAGGATTCGGAGAACAACGGAGTTTGAGCTTAAGAAGCATCAGACCTTGTTTCAAACTTCGGCTCTTCTTGTTTCTTCTCCGTCTTCAATCCAATTCAGAGATGGAGCTTCATCACTTCTCCGTCTACAACAACCCTAAATAGTTTTTTGGCCAAATAAATCTATGTTCAAAAGTAGAATACTGATACCTCAAACCACAAACACCAACCTCATGGGAGTTCAAACACTTTTGAATCCAATGTTTCTCTCCAATTTTCTAATGAAGCATTTCACTCCTTGGCCCTTTTCATCGCCTAAACTTTACAACGAATTTTATCTCCTCAATAAATCTTAGATCCAAACATAGCACAACAATCCCAATCAATTCCTAACTCCTTCAATCACCCAGTCACAAATTCATTTCAATTAATCATCTTAGAAATCCTTAAAAAGGGTAAAGTTTCACATTCCACTACCCAATAACATATCAAAGTCGACACAAATTGACTTTTCAAATCAAAATCCAAACCTTAATAAGAACATTGTGAATCCAATGCCTCTATCTAAACTTATAATTAAACGGTAAATCCTCGCTCACTTTCATCATCAAAGAAAATATAAGTAATTCTATTTCCTTTCACTTTCTTTTTCCTCCATAATCGAGGAGACAAACATAACATAACACAACAATCCTAATTCAATCCCCAATTCATTCAATAACCAGATCACAGAATTCATCTCAATCAATTAAAACCAAAATCCAAACTTTTTTATTTTTTTGCTAAGCATCAAAATCCAATCTTTTCTTGTTGGTAAGCACCAAAATCCAAATTTCAAATTTATATATCTATGATACACGAATTGACATGCATTTGCGCGTAGTCAAAGCACAATTAATACGTGCCGTTGGTTTCCCCAATATTGGTCGGCAGATGGGATGTCATCGATGAAACTGCTATGATCGAGAAGATCCCAACCGTCACCCTCAAACACGTCCATTATTTGGGTTCAACAAAGCGAGAAAATCCTAAAATTTGCCGATTCGTTCAAATTCAAAGATGCATCAGACCTTGATTTAATAAATAATTGGTGTAAGATCCATTATACATGTTTGTGCAGCGCCTAGTCCACTGTACCTTTTCAAAAGACCACGTATCCAGTTTTAATAATTTGAAAGGTCTGAGGTCCACTAGCCTTTTTTATCAAGACAAAAATGCCCCCCTCTCTCAACTGGTCTCCTTCTCAGATGCTACATCGTCGATTTTCTCCACCCCACCTCTCTATAGTCTCTACACATATTCAATTTGTGTATCACTCGG
>JAXBDA010005317.1:0-25008 GCA_036023075.1 Gaultheria prostrata
GGGGGGGGGGAGCATCTGGGTGAGAGGGGAGGGAGGGAGAGTGTGGGAGGAAGAGAGAAAGGGCCTGGGGGGAGGAGGGAGAGACGTCGCTCCCCCAGAGAGAGAGAGAGAGAGAGAGTTAGGGGTAGATAGAGAGAGGCAACTTCGCTTGTTTTTGTGATTCGATATGGCCAACCCTTGTCCTCAAGCAAAATCTTTTTTCTGGTGGAACAACAATATTTATATGTATTATTCTCATCTTTCGCTCAATGGTGTTCAATTTTGAAGGATAATGTGAAAGTTCTTACACTTAAACCATTGTCACAAACGTGTTCTGAAAGTTGCATTTAAACCACTGTATCAATAAGGTACCATGCTCCACAAATACGAGATGCTTTAGTTGATGTGGCAAATACTAAGGCGATGTCAAAAATGAAGCGGAGTCTCTAATACCTCCTGCACTCGAGAATTTTGAATTCATGCTCCTAGCACAAACAATAATAATTTGCCTTAGACAGAAGTGTTAGAAATGTATATCTTGTAATTTTTGTAGGGGTATTATGAATAAAAAACATTGGAACATATGTACATTTTGAGGTATAAATGCTAATTTTTCTAGTAGTAATTCGTTTATAATCGTTAATATCATAATGGAGAACTTAAATCCTAACTCCGCCCCTTTATGGGAGGTTTAGAGAAAGGTATGAGCAATAGCAAGAAGAGATCTCCATGACTTCCATCACTGAGAGCTCAAAAATCTCCACAATGAGGAATTAAAGTACTATTTTTAGGGTGAGATAAAGCTTCTCCCATAGTAGCTTTATTTGTATAGTTTTAGTTTTCTTTTTATTCAAATTGGATTATATGATAGAACACTTTTTTCAGTTTATGAAATTGATTTTAATGTTTTCGATCTATTTTCGTATTTGTATTCTAGATTTTGAATACCGGTCATGTAGTGATTTTCTTACGTTTGCAATTTGGGTGATTGCGATAGTTTATGTCCATAAGACGAGTTGTGCTACTTGGCAATACGTGCATCATTTCTTTTTTTACTAGTAAGGATAACCTATGTCGATTTTCAAATCATGATGATTTTCTTGACGACTATTGATAGGGATCGCAAATCCTAGCAATAATCATAAACCTAGTAATACTGATATTAATTTAAATAGTGGAGCAAATTAAACTATATATTACCTAGTCATGTGATGGAAGTGGATTAAAAAATTTGGATTTTCCTCTCATTTTTTCGCCACAATTGGATTCAACATTTAGATTTCTCTCTCATTCTTTCACAACATTGCTTCAGTTGATTTTAATTTTCTTAAACAAACTTAAGATTAAATTAAGAATTGATTGACAATTAGTCTAGCAGTTCTTGTGAATCACACCAAGGGTTTGAATCCCATACCGTACCGGGATTGGTGAAAAAATGGTACCAAGACCCTTCAATACCATCCGGCCTCATTTTGGGGGCTTACCAGCTGGTACCGGCAAATCCGGACAATTTCTGTCGAGATGATCTTACCATTGATTTCGGCCGGTATTTTGCAAGCATGGTCAGTTTGCAACCAACTTCAAATTCCAGCCTAAAGTCGATTTATTGTCCATCACGTTTTTCTTTAAATTGGTTTAACATGTGTTTATGAGTAAAAGCTATTGGTTAGAGCAAGTGCAGCAGCTCTTCTACAAAATGCTACCAAGGTAAAAAAAATTCTTTTAACTACCCACATTATCTATTTTATCTATCCTCTATTAAAATATTGATCTCTTCTTTTTCTATTGTTACTTATTTTACATTTAGGGATGAAATGGGCCAATGGGGCAAGAAGAGAAATGGAGAAAAGTGGGAAATAATAATATAATATTAGGTAACTGTGCTACAGTTCTTCAGGGAACTTGGCGAAGTCCCTACCCATTTGTTGAATCTTTTTTAACTCGAAAAAAAGAAAAGAAAAAATCTCTGGTGCACCCTAGTTTTTGGGTTCCAAGTAGGTAAAATAGCTAAAGGTGTGCATTTACCTAAGCTCTTGCACATGCTCTTAGTAATAGAGTAGTAAATTATTTTTTTATTGTCAGAAATAGAGTAGTAAATGTTAATTGATTTATATTGTAATTTATATAATGGGAAACAATTTTATGAGTAACAAATTATACTTTTTTTTATTTTTAATGATAAATTCGAAACGGTACCTGATACTGGTACCGTACAGTATCAATAAGAAAACTGGTATCCTAATCGGTACGAGATTCAGAACCTTGATCTACATTGCCCTTCTCCACTATTCCAATCAATAGAGGTTAAAGCATGATTTAATTAACCATTTTTTGGTAATTCAAAATCTCTACCTGTAGTAAGCCGAATCAGACGGTCGCATAAAGCCCAATGTATCACCAACCATAAATGGCCAGTCATTGGGTCAGACCGAACCATTGGGCCGGACCGAACATTTGAACGGATCTTCTTATTTTGGATCATGCAATCAAGCGCGTCGGCATCAACCCAAACATCTGGGTCCAAAACCTTCCAGATCGGCCATCAGCCGACCCGGATCCGATAGGTATGACCAGCCTAAATTTTGGAAGGCAGTTCAAGCTCGTGGACATAATTGCCTTGCTTGGTACTTCATTGGTGACGTCATTCGAAACGATTATCACGTGTGCCGAGCACGAGAATTTTTGGAGGGCAAGTCAGGAGTCTCTAGATAAAGTACAATCCTGAATTCTAAAAGAGGTACACGTCAGTTCAACAACTCTAAAGACACTATACTTTCCTCCCACCTCTAAAAGCTCACTTAACCATCAAAGTGTCTTCTTGTTTATCTCCGACCGATTTAGTAGTAACAGTAAATTCTTACTGTGCAGGTCAGGTCTGGAGCTTAATCCTCGTCGAGAGCAAGACTACCACATGATAATGCTAATAATTGCTTCAAATGCCTCTCATTTGAAAGCTGGAGAATAAATTATTTCCGGACGAGCATCCCCATCGTCCATCCCGAGATCCCAGCATGGATTAATGCACTCTTTCTCCTCAGTAAAAGCAAAAGCCATGCATTTATCTGAGCCGTTAAGTTTTGAGATGAATAGCGTAGATATACTCAGTATACAAACACTTTGCTTGCGGACAGTCCGCAACTAAAGTTTTCCTCTTGAAGTTGTCCCTTTTAACCCACCACCCCGGCTTCCTGTGCATGCGCTGTAATTAAAAACAATCATTGGTCTCTCTCTCTCTCACCATGCATTCACTTTTCCTTTTTTAACCGACAAAAACAAAAGTAAAGGTGGAGGTAGCCCAAATTCGATTAAAAACCGGAAAAGGTATGGCGAAATTAGAGCGTCAGAGGAAGCGTACCCATAATCACAGCAACCACCACTGTTTGCTCCCATTATTTGTACGAACATGGAACGTCTGATCCTCAAGATTAGGCTTCTTCTCCTTGCTTTCTTCCACCGTCACCCATCTCGTCCAGGTCTCATCTCTCTCCCTCCTCCTCACTCTATCTCCACTCTCTATCAGCTAATTGCTTTAAAGAATCTCATTCGCTTAATTTGTTGTTACCTAATTAATTGCATCGTATTTTATTTTCTCTGAATTTGGAGGATCTTAACTTATTTGAACAATACCTACTTCGAATTGCTTAAAAAAAGCCACAAATTGAAAGTGAAATGCTAACGCAAGCGTAAGTAGGATGTGGGTTTTTTAGAGATTGGAATTACACTTGGAAATGTGATTTTGTGTGAACAGTGGACAGGTTGAACTGTGATTTTCAAGAAACTTCTATGATAGAGTAAAATTTCTGCAGATTTTGATGTACCTAACTCTGTGTTTGGTGGTTTCTGGAATCCATGTAATAGTAACAGATCAATTTCCTCAGAATTGCCAAGAATGACCGGCGCTCTGTTTGTTTGGACGTAATATATTCTTATGTAATATATTTTATTACCACCTATTTGCCGTGTTTTGGCTAAAAAAAAGTACGTAAAATATTTTCTAAAACAAGATGTTTTCCCTCGTATGGCGGAGACCATCTTACTTCTAAAATTCCCACAAGTTATTTTCTCCAGGTTCTCAACCCTTGCATAGGCTACCTTTAGAACTTCGACAGATTATCAACAGCCCGAAACCAGAGAATGAGCAAGATATTTAGAGAGAGGAAAAAAACTAAAGGTGGAGTTTTATTTCCACATTTCAGTTACAGCAACAGAATTTTTTTCCATTATCACCTCTTCGATTATCCTTTTTCTTTCCAGTATCTATATGTGTCTGTATTTGTGTGCACGCACGCCCTTTACAATATCCAATTTTTTTGCTAAGAGTGAGGGTCTATTATTGACTACGCAAATGTTAGTTTTGAAGCCAATCGTCTATTGGGAAAATCTTTTTTTGTAATTGAAGACTTTTTCAAGGGCCAACCAAATGATGGAAACTAAAATGATAATTCATTTTTGGGGAAAACTTTATTTTACTAAAGAATATTTTTCGACTTAAAAAAGTTAAAATGTTTTCTGTCAAACCAAACCGGGCCTTTGTAGCAGTACACTTTCCTCCTCATACTGCTTTTTTCTTTTTTCTCCGCAATAATTCTCTACTTATTATGCACAATGTCCTCATTATGTTTACAGATAGTGCGGACAGGGCCCGGTTGTTGTGTGAACCACATCACAATGTACTCATAGTCCCATGTGTCTTAGAAGGGCCAACTGTTTAAGTACCTGTCCGTCCTAAGGATCTTATACACTAGTGATCCCCACCCGCCCATGTAGAATCATCACATTCCTCTCCCCCAATCTCGTCATGGAAACCTTCCCCAGTGAGCTCCCCCGGCTGACTTGAGGTTTCTCATTAATCTCATGGTTCTGGCACTACGAAGTTGTCTCTATGAGTGTTTGTCAAGGTTGATAAGGTTATGACTCACATGGCTCACGTCTCTTGAAAGGGTACTCCTTATAAGGTCTTTCTTGTTGCAGCGCACATGGCTCATGTCTCTTGAAAGCGTAATCCTTACAAGATCTTGCTTGTTGCAGCGATCTTATGTTCGTGAAGTTATCTTTGCTGATGAATGTAAACTTTTCAGTCCAAAAATGTGGTTAAATAAAGAGAGGAAAACATACAACTTACTATAAGTCCACAAGGCTGTCAAAATTTCACGGCTTCACTCGTTTGAGAGAATCTTATATAAAAGTGTAGGGATATCTTAGTGGTAATTAGCTAATTGATCTGAACTTGATCCATCCTTTCAAGAAATTGTTGAATATGTTTGCACGGTGACATAAAAAAAAAAAAAACTACATTTGCTATATAACTTGCACGGTCTTCAAAAATAGACTTTAAAAAAATAAATAATTGAAAATTATTTAGAATCTAATATTAGGTCCATAGATTCCAGAAACAATAATTTCGGAAGTGTATTCCTTAGTTGCACGAAGCGGGAGCAGGGTGGGGGAGCGGATGATAATAGAAGTGAGGGAGCGCTGTTAGGAGCGTTTAGGGAAAATTAATTAAATATTTTTATGTCTTTTAATATAGTTAAATGTCAAAAAGAAAATATTATTCTACCTCTTAGATTGCAGAACATAAATATTATTTATACTTTTCATATAAGATTCCAACTGTCCTCCATATCTTAGTTGCACGAAGCCGGGGCAGGATCGGGGGCAAAGGATTATAGGAGCACCCTATAAAGCACCGACACGGCTCGGGGTCACCGTATCGCAGTGTCCCGACACGGGGACACGGTGGGGACACGGCTGGAAACATGTCCCGACACGCCACGTGGAGGGGGACACGCCTAACTTGCTTTTTGGATGGGGACACGGATGAGAGAGAGAGAGAGAAAGAGAGAGAGAAGAAGAAGAAGAAGAAGAAGAAGAGAGAGAGAGCAGAAGAAGAAGAGAGAGAGAGAGGAGAAGAAGAAGAACCTGATCGCCGATCAGAGCTTTGGTCCAGTCGGTCGAGATTCGGTCGTCTTCTTTTTTCGTTGTGCTCTGCTGTTGCTATGGCTGCTGCTGGTGGTGGTTCTAGGGCAAAGGACCATATATATATGTGTGTTTAATTACAATGCACACCCAATAATTTTGAGTTATAACACATTTACCCCTATAAATTAAAAATTCTTACAAATATACCCTTATTTTTACATTTTGCAACAAAAAATAAAAAAAATTAATATCTATATATATTTATTATTTATTTATTTTTCCATGTGGCGTGTCCCCCGCCGTGTCCGTGCCCCCATTTTTTTAGAATTACTGTGTCCCCATGTCCGTATCCGTGTCTGTGTCCGTGCATCATAGGGGTGCTCTTTCGGGAGGGGGAGCCTTTAGGAATAATACATAAAAATATAAATATGTAATGCAAGTAAATATTAGTATGCGTCATTCATGTCAATTGCAAAGATTGTCTTAGTAACTAAGTAATATTATGGTTATATAAAGTAATTGAGCAAATTTTAAGTTAATATTTTTCTAATCATATCATTACTTTGTTTTTTCTCTTGCTTGGTATCTTTTGTTTTTGTTTCTTTTGGGATTTGTATGCCTAAGAGTTTCTATCCTAGTTAGGAGCGGGTTACTTTCTCAATGGGAGCAAGGTTCTAGGAGAGTCTTGACTTGGGAGTGCGGGAGCGAGGTTCTGAGGTGGATTCGACACCCACATAGGAGGTTCCTGCAACTAAGGTGTATTCTCTGTCTTGGATTCTTTATTTAGAATGCATGACAATTTAACACATTCTTGTGTTTCTATCTTATGAGAAATTTAGATTTTGAAGATAAAAGGAGCATGCATTTGAGACTAATTTATCCATATTTTATTCCCATTAAGTAATATGATAAGGGAACTCTATCAACATTATCAATTACAGACTACTGGATTGTATTGCGTATCTCAACTATTCATGTTATGCTATTGAAGACTGGTATCTTACTACCTATATCCACATTTCAGGAGAACTACTCTGTTGCTATTAGTTGTGAAGTTATTTAAGATTTTCTTATGCCAACCTAGTGTTTCAGTCTGTGGGTTGGTTTGTATTTATAGCCTTCAGTTCAGGGTAGGTGGCTAGTCCTAGTATTTACTTTTCTTAGGTTAATTTCTAATTCTTTTGGCTTCCCGTGACATAGAGATATTGAATCTAGCTCCAACATAGCCTCCACCTTCTCCTGTATGTCGCCTACAAAGGTGCAACAGTTAGAAAGAAGTTGGCCTAGTGGCATCTTCTGTCCATCTGTTACTCTGAAGTTGGAAGTTTGAAATATATCACATTCTCTGACCACTGCAATGCGTAGTTTAAAACATGAGAATTTATTTGTTCTCATTTCATTGTGACTAGTGCCATGGGACTGCAGGAACTAACTTACAGATTTCAACAAGAAAATCTTTGGACGACTGAGGATAATACTCTCTCTTTTGTGCCCTTCACTGGTTGTATGGTTTGAATATATAGGAATAGTCTGTTCACAATGGAGGTTATGAGAAATTTGGTTTCATCTAACGATGCATTGCAATTGTGGATGTGGATCCTTATTTTAGTAGCTGCTCGCTTAAATGGATTTTCCTGGAGGATCTTGCGCTCTTATATCACATTTTCACATGAATGTTACGGTTAAAAATGGTTGACTTGGAGGAACACATTCATTTTAACGACACCTAGGTTTTCTGAATGTCTATTCGTTGAACATACTATCATAATATGCATCTATGACCACCTTGCATAATTTGTCGTAAGTGGTTACATCTTATCGCCTTTTAACTTCATCTCGTGCTGCAGTTTCCATTAGCAGCAGTCTTTGAAGAACAAATGAATCTAGTACTCGCAATTGTATTTGACCATTTGCCATGGACTATTGAAGACTTGGCCTGATTAGGAAAAAACTATTGGTTGAGAATATGAGGAGTGTTTTAATTTTATCTCGATAATATAAGAAGTATTTTCTTGTTTATATCAATTGGTTTTTGTTTTCCCTTCCTCCTTTTTAATTTTTATGTAGATAGCAAAGGGATTCTGCTAGTCATCTCATGCGTTGAACAAAAAACTTACCTTGCCATGTTGCTTCCCGGTGGTGATTTTCACCAGTTCAGTTTTGATTGATTTACAAATAATATCATGATTCTCTCTCTCTCTCTCTGGACATTTGGAAGACTGAAAATTTCTAAACACTTAAATAATATGTTCATACTCAACTAACATGTGCAAATTTCCATATCTGTCTTCATTCCATGCATCATATCGTGAAATGCACTCATATTTAACGAAAAAGAATTGAAAATTTTCAAAATGTTTTTTTGGGGACATCTTAAAGAGAAAGCCAAAAAGGTTTCGAGGAGTATGTGTCCATCTTTATACCAAGGGCTGCATTAATATGTCTCCATAGTTATATTTCGGTTGTTTCTAAATGTCTGTCTATGCAAACTATTTCAGGTACTATATCTTTTGTTAGGCGCTTCTCATATAGAGATATAAAGAGGGCAACTGATGGTTTCCGCTGGATTATTGACAATCCCCACGGAGCTGCTTACAAAGCCAAATTTCAAGATGGCAGTGTAGCTATGGTTAAAGAAATTAGAGATTTTGATGACAAGAAAGATGCCTTTTATAAAGCAGTGCACCTCTTGGGCTGCTTACATCACCGGCACATTGTTTCACTTTGTGGGTTTTCCACAGGACGGAAGAGGTTCGATTCAAACTCTTGCTTTACCTTTGAGAATTTATTTTTTTGGAAATGGTTCATGTTGGGGACCGAAGTTCATGTAGGTTTTAGTCCTACTCCACAATCCAAAAAACAAGTAGAGTTTTCAGGCATTTTGGAAAATATTTACTTTGAACAACCAACTGTAGACTTAATGTTGTGAAATGAGCTTGTGGTTTGGTTGGATGATATTTGGGTGCTATAATTGTTGGAATGATGATTTGTACAATTAAAAGTAGTTTTTCGTTACAACTATTACGGTGTCAACTATGTGAAACATCCGTTTCAGTTGTCTCAAAAACTTATTGTCTAGTAGTTTTGTTGAAATGGAGGTTAGGTTTTCACATTCATAAAACTAATTTGGTTCCTTACGGAACCAACTAGCCTGCGTGTACAAGTCCCCAGGTAATGAGCCTGAGATCAAGTTCTATCTACAGTTTTGTAGATATCTGCAGGGGAGGATTACACCTGGTGGTGTAACACCAGTGGCCTATTTATGCCTTCATACGTACTTCTTAATATTCATATGTTCATATATGTCTATTATAGTTCTAATTTTTTTCTATGATAATACTTTTAGACATGTTAATTTACAAGGCATGTGAGAAGAAATGAAGGAAAGAAAGAATATAAGAAAGATAACTTCAAACGTTTAACGGGCACTTTGATCGCGCTCGACAATATCTTCCTTTCCTAATGGCAATATTATGGTCGTTTTGGAGTAAAGAATGTGCGGGTGTATTAAAATATAAATAATTATAGAGAAGAATTGTATCATTATTAAGTAACCTGTTCATTTAATGAAAAATTAGGCTAGGATCCGTAGGCTAGAGTTGCTTGCCCTGGAAGTCCACATAGCTGATTTTAACATAATAAGTCTGCAAATTTATAAGTTAATAGACTAAGATGCTCTAATTTTGAAGGAAAAAATTTGGGGGACTGGTACCCTTATTATCTTTATCCAGTCCATTATACTTCAACTAGTTACTACACCATCCTCCACCATATCCTCATCACCTATGAAGCACAGACATTCTTAGAGGCCGGCGTGACACGGTGACACAGAAAAATATGTGGCGTGTCCAATAAGTTTAATTAATTTATTTGGCAGGGACACGACAGGGGTTAAATATACAATTATTAATTTTTTGGAGTAAATGTGTATTACTTCAAATATTTGGGTTAAAAGTGTAATATGATGTATATATGATGCTTGTTTATATATATTGAAGCTTCATGCTTATTCATATAACTATATTTTCTATTGGAATAAAATAAATATTATTTATCATTTTTATATTTTTGTCATGTCCCTTGCCAGAGGGTTAGGTCTGTCTCCAATCATCCCCGCCCATACCCCCCATGACTGGGGACTAGATGGGCTCTGTTATTGTTGTTGTTGTGCCGTGTCCCCTGCCATGTCCATGTCCCTCTTTTTAGAAATCCCACGTCACGTGTCAGTGTCCGTGTTTGTGTCCGTATCCGTGTCCATGTCCGTGCTACATAGCTCATCACTAGGGCCACCAGCAGTCACTTTAGGTAGCCTGTGATGGGCATCTCGGGTGTCATTTCTGAAAACTATACAGAACATATAAACTTCACCATTCATATTTTTTATAACAAATGAATTCCACTGTTCACTAGTTTTATGACAAATAAACTTTACTGCAGACTAGTTTTTAAACAGATAAATTTCGCTGTTGACTGTCCACTATTGTTTGCTTTTGGACAAAAATTTAGTTGCTCACTGTTTTTTCGCCAGATAAATTTTATTGCTGACTATTCGCTGTTCTACAACATATTAATTTCATTGTTACTCTTCTCTATTAGTTTCACTGTTTTATTGTTGATATGGTATTGAGTAGTGGAGGTATGTTGGTACTTTTGCTGGACTTTAAGAATGAAAGATCCTTTTGCTATGGACTGATGGCCTAATGCCCCATTTTTTTTATGGTAGCCATTGTAAATGATTTTTTTATTAAAAAAACATCATTATTGTTTAATCCATCTACCCCTTGAGCAGTTACAGCTCAGAATCAATCTTCGAAACCATAACAGGGGAGGGATCATGGGTTATAGCAGTGGGTCTCGTAAGATTATCTCTGCTATCTTTGTCACTGAAGTTATGTTAGTATAATTACTGACTGAAGCCTAAACTTTCAACTCCTTTTGTGCTTTTGTTCATGAACATCAAACTTACATGAAGTTTTTGTTTGTTATAAAACAAAAAAAAATACCTTGCGTATAAAACGTGTTTTTTCGTTATACAAACACATCATCTAGTTTGTTTCCGTTTGTCCTTAGGCTCTCAGCTGGTAATTACGACGAATTTCCGTTCTCGATCAGCCTGATGGGTTTAAAAACCTTACATCTGAAGGGGTGTGTGTCCTGTTATATGCCAAAGCATATTATGGTGCCTGCTTTTGTCCCGATTGCGAGGTTCCAAATAAGAGACCTGATGCCCCTAGAGTTTTCTTCCTAACCAAATTCTAAGAAAAAGTATGCAAGCTCTGTTCTCTGCATTGGCTTCTTCCATCCATGCACTTTTGCATGTACATGGCACACCGATTTTGAGATTTAGAAATTGGCCGTTTGTTAATTTGGTCAGCTTCGATAAAATGACTCAGTACAATGTGTGATGACGAGCCTGCTGAAAGCAGAAAGCTTTGAGAGGAAAGACTGTTATTCTCTTCAAACAAACTGGATGAATTAACTGATTCAGCTACGCATCTAATAGCAATTTATGAATATTATCGCAAGGATTTTGAGTTCGTATCTTACCCCAAGACTGCAAAATATCCAAATTTATGGAACACAAGTGTCTCTCTGTATTGCAAAGTTCTTTAGTTTCTGATGTTCATGGAGCTAAATCTCAGTTCATAACGCAAAAGAGAGAGCATCTAGATGAGAGATTATTATACTTCATGTGACATGCTGGGAATTGATATTTTACCTCCAACAGATCATTGCTTGTACTGAAATATATTCGCTTTTCTCAAATTGGGAGGTTTAAAGATACAAAGACCCTTAACCGTTGGTTTTTAGAAACTTCTGGTTTTGATGTACATACCTTCTTTCTTTCAGGTTCCTAATATTTGAAAACATAGAAAATGGAAGCCTGAAGGATCATCTCAATGGTAACTTTTGGAGAAACATTTCTTAGGTTTTCCCAATTTTATTTGTTGATAAATGTCTGGCTCTTTGCAGATCCTCTCAAAACTCCCTTGAATTGGACAACAAGGCTACATATAGTCATTGGCGTGGCAGCTGCCCTAGTAAGTTCAAAGCTCTCTATTATCTCTGACATATATACAAATGAAATTATGTCAATCTTCTCTTTATTTGTCTTTTGTTTTTTGAAAGGAACAAGGCAAACGTAAAAACCTGTGATACATAAAATACAGAAGCCAAGAAGCTAAGATTCATTAAACTATCTTAAAAGAGGATGCCTGTATCTATGGTTCTGACATCTGTAACAGGGCTAACACCTTCTTGTAGGTGCTTCTAACACTTCCTTTTGTCTGAAAAACTTGAAAGACAATTTGCAATATTGTGGGACCTTCCAATACTCCCATACCTAGTATTGTTTTCTATTCTTTCCTTCTATAGATTCATTGAAACAAATTTCTTGAATTATCACCTGCATTTAGATTTTGCTCACCTGAATCTGTGCCCAATATTTTTGCAAAGAAATTTCTTTCCACTTATTGGCATGACCTAGTATAAAAACAAATACTAGACCTAATTCATGTCTCATTGTCTTTGCATGGAATTCTGTAATTCATATAGCCTGAACTTTCTGTTTCGTCAAGTATCAACTGGATTATGAAATCCAGAATTCCACCGAGCACCTGCGAGCGCATGGCGCCTACCAGCGCCTTTGGTGGCAATATCAATTTGTTTGGGAGTTAAACTCCTTCCAATGTGGAGATTTTTGAAGGTTGTGGAAAATTGGAGCAAATCAATATGGATTGACTCAAATTCATTCAGCCATCCTTCTTGACTCTGGTCTTGTCTGATACAGGAATATTTGTATTTCTTCTGCGACCCTCCAATGTATCATGTCTCAATCAGTTCAAGTACCATCCTACTTGATGAGAACTTCAATGCAAAGGTAAGGGTATTCTATCCGTTTTCATCTTCATTCAAATTTCTAGCATGTGGTTCCATTAATCCCTTAAGGATTTGTGTTTCCTGAATGTAAAATACCATCCTCAATATTAACCTGCCTTCTGTCACAGCTCTGCAATATTGGCTTTCTTAGCTCCTGTCAAAATAATGCTACATTGCCACAGTCCCCATGTACAAAAGGTGAACGGTTGTGATCACTTCTGTGGTTGTGCCATTATTTTTGTATCTCTAGCTAATTCAATCTCTATGTATCTATTTTCTCTACTGTTGCAGAATGCAACGGTCAGGAATGCGGAAGTGTAATATTTCAGCTTGGCTTGCTAATTCTGGAGCTAGTAACTGGTCAGTCCTCTGACGAGGGAGGTGATGAATTAATCCAATGGGTCCAAGAATATCGATTCTCAAAAACCGTACATAAGGTGCTTGATCCAGACCTTGGAAATAATTATGATTCTAGAGAGCTCAAGGGCCTTTTAGCTGTAGCAAGATTGTGTACGAAATCTGTAGATAAGCCAGTAGAATTTACTCCTCAGGTTCTCAGGTATCTCCAGAAAAAGATAGGCATTGCATAAACCATTATCTGTAGGCATAATCATTGAAATGGACATGATTGTTCTCTGGAGTTTTAATCTCTTGTTCCAAGCTTCGGTACTACTTATGTAAATACTCGTTCGTTATATTCCAGTTGTTCTTTTTCATTGTTTCTGTGTTTATTCTTTTTCATTGTTCTATGTATTTGTTTTGTTTATAAAAAGCCATTCTGGCTGGTCCAGGCTGATATTCGGCGAAGTAGCGGAATCCCTTTTATTTCTCTTTCTGCATAGCAAGGAGTCAATGTAAGAATGATATATACATGCAAATGCAACACTGCTAGTAGTGTACTTTTCTCTTGTTCTGAATATTTTCTTCTTCGATGCCATCCCTTCCTTTAAATTTCTATTCTTCCAAATTTAAGAGGTCATAATCTAGTTTTGTTGGGCTTCGTTTTTTCAGCCCTGTTTGTGGGATATGTTAAAGCTTTTACTGCGCATTACAACCACTACCAGGACAAGGATCCGGGACACTAACAGCCAAATAAAGATCAAATTGGATAACTTTGCTCCACATGTTTTTCTGTAGGTTACAAATTTTTCCCTGTTTACAATTTGCAAATTGTGAGCTGAAGCTCTATTGGCGTCCATAGATTCGTCTAATTTTGATCTTTTGTTCATCCATCTGTTGATTTTTACTGCACAATTTAAAATTCTAATGTATATATAAGAAGCGCATTGCATGTTCCACGATGCCAAAAATCTTTCATGTGGTGGACACTTAGATATACGTTGATTTGCATTGCTAAAAACCAATATCTAAAAATCACTTTCTCATATGTCGATTGAAAGATAAGTTGTCTTTGCAGCTTTGATGAACCTTTGATGCTCTCTTGCAAATGTTGAACGATTGTTTATATTCTCTCTTGTTTCCAGTGATTTTGTCCATCCGTTCTGCCCTCTTCTTTCCCTTTATTTGAATCCAAGTTAATCCTACAACACTTGGGCTCCGTTTGTTTCGACATAAAACATTTTACATCGGAAAACATTCTTCGTGTAAAATGATTTTGCTCCACAAATAATATTTTATTTTCATTTTCCAGCGTTTGATTGGCATTTGGAAGAAATTCAATACTCCTATTAAATGACACATTGGATTGAACCTTCACAATCGACTAAAATTCATCAGCTTGGATACAATATACATAACATGAGTAGAATACATACATGGCATAGAAATATATACACGTGTACATGCTTCTGTGTGTGTGTGTGTGCGCGCGCACGTGAAACTATGGAGAAGAGCTTCCAATTCAGAGGTAGCGCCGTTCTTCCCATAAGCCTCTGGATTGGAGGTTGCTAAAAGAGATCAAATGCAAGCCGTAGAAGATCCCTGGAAAAATGACTAAGGAAGTTTAGAAGTAAATTATTTTCCTCCATACGATGGAAAACATTTACACACTACCTATCGAACCAAGCAACGAAAATGAGTAAACATTGTACCATCAATCGAGCCCTAAATGGTGATACCAAGCCTAATTTAGGAGGGGTAGACCACTTCCTTTCAGGTTTATATTCTGGAACAGTAAACAACGCTCTTTGTACTTTGTACCACTATCAAACCATTCAAGCGCAAAGAGGGTGCGAAGCTATCATCGATTGGATGTATGTTCTTTGGAGACAAATTTGTCTTTGCGCTTGGGATTGTCTAGCATACCACAAATAGACCTGAAATGGCAAATTAAAAAGTCTGAAACCACCTTGTTGATACAGCATCCCAATATAAAGTGATTACAACTTCATCTTGCTATGAAAATAAAATGTTACTTGTGAATTCTCGACATTCACTGCCCAATTTACCTCATAAAATAGTAGAAACTAAGCAGTCAATCCTGTATTTCGTTGCACACAGATTGAGTTGCAAGGATTAACCTAGAAATTCAAAATTACTTCAAGGAAAACAAACAACTCAACAAATATTACGTATTCCAGAAACATAATCCTTGAACAATAGATGTTTTATCCAGGGACTAGCAGCAAACTTCCTCGTGTATACAAAACAACATGCGCACTGCACTTTCATGCATAATTGTCCATTCCCAGTCTTCCCCTACGCATAATACAAGGGCCTTTTTTCTTTCTTCAATCATTTCTTCAAGCAAGAACCAACAAACAACGGCAAGAAACTTGTATCATCACTGCTGAGCACATTGCACTCTCTGGCCTCCACTATGCGTCTCGTCATCCTCATCATATGCCTCCTGAGCCTGAGCCTGCTTCCTCCTCATCTCCTCTTCAATGTTGACATCGTGCAATGTGGTCTCCTCGCACTCATCCAGCTCCATTTCTGACAAGCCCATTGATGGCTTTGGGGGTAAGATGGCCTCCAGCGCTTCGACCTGGTCTGGGCTCATAGAATCGGGGAATTCTACTGTGAAATGTATATACAACTTCCCCTTCATAAATGGCCTCTGGTACATTGGCATACCCTCATCATTTATTGCCTTGTATTGATCTGCATGTTTTCCACCACCCAACAAAAATGTAACATGAGTTGATTTTCATACTATTTCGTGTTGTTTTCAGTTACAGTTTTCCTCCCACCTCCACATTCTCATAAACAAAAAGACGTATCAGAAGTTCAAAACCACTAGTCCCTCATAGAAGCTCATACAAGGAAGAAGGGAGAGTTAGGGGTGTGGGGTCACTAAAATTGTAAGATGAGTAACTTGTCATCCTATTTGCTGTCGTTTTCAGTTCCGGTTCCACCCCAACTCTACATTCTCATAAACAGAAAGACTCGGAAGCTCAAAAACACTAGTCCTACAACATAGAAGCTCATTCGAGGGAGGAGGAAGGGTATGGAGGCTGCAATGACCCCATTGAGTTCGCTTTCATAATAGGTCCAATTCTTCTTGGACACAGATTTTCATGCACAGATACTACCAAACTATGCCCTTTATCACTGTTAAACGCACCCTGGGTATTTAATTTTAACCTCACTGTGGCTCCACACAAATCGTACTAATTAAATTTCGTGCAAAAACAGTGATTATAATATGAAAAACATTCATGGTTATATCATAGTTCATGGTCATATCATATTGGCCGAATTTGGAGCGCAAACATCTAATTGGTGTTTGCTAAACAGTGGAGGTCTTCAGAAAACATCATTAAAAACAAGTGTTATAAATAAAAGCAAAGACGGCAAATAGAAACATGCTAGAAAAGAGTAGAGCAATATTGTTCAGTTACTAACCAGGCTTGACAACTTCCCCAGGGTTCGATTTAATAAGTAGCTGCCTGCCATCCAAGTGAGTCAAAATGAACCGGAAGCCGCATAAAGCTTCAGTTAGAGACAAGGTATGCTCTACAAAGAGGTCATCACCCTTTCTTTTGAACTTTGGATGTTCTTTCTGCTGCAGGACAAACACTATATCCCCGGTAACTGTGTCGGGCTGAAAAGCAACACATCAAGTAACCAAACAGTCACATATATGACCAAGCAGTAATCAACACTTTAACAATTATGAAAAAAAAAGGCACACCCCATCCCTTTTGGTTTGTCCATTTTTCCAATTTGAAATGTCCAAAAATGCATGTCCACTCTGAAAAGTCAAAGAATAAATGCACACCCCATCCCCAAAGAGATTCTCTATGTATTTTTTACAACTGGAGATGAATGGACAATGCTGAAAATCAATGCCCATTCACTAGAATAGAGGAACTAGATGTACAACTATTCAAAACTCAAAATTCCCAAATGAGACTACAAATTATCGGGCAGAGTAAAGAGTAATAGCGTACCGCTTCATCAGCTTCTCCAGGGAATGTGATTTTCTGTCCATTCTGCATGCCCTTCTCCACAACTACTTCGAGCACCTTCTTCTCCGCAACAACTTTCTCACCTTTGCATTGTGAGCAACGGTCTTTCTCATTAATACTCTCACCAGTACCCTTGCATTCGTTGCAAGGGTGCTGCATCTGCTGAATCATAGAAGGCCCCAGGTGCCTAATTGTGACTTTCATTCCGCTTCCTTGGCATCCAGCACATTTCATTGAAGCTCCAGATTTCGAACCTTTCCTGTCAATGACAGAAGACAAATTCAACTAGGTCAGCATCCTTTAAATCCAAAATTGCAAGAACAGTTTAAGCATTGATCAAATACGTTACTGAAATTACCCATTGCACTTTGAGCAAATGATATTTCGAGAGAGAGAGAGTTTCTTTGATGTTCCAATGTACAAGTCCTCAAGAGAGACCTTCAAGGGATGAACTACGTCTTCTCCCCTCCTCTGCCTTCTTCCTCTGCTGCTACCACCACCTGATAACCAACAATGTAGATTAATTGGTAAGTTTGATGCATCATATCACAGTACATTTCTAAGTTTACTAATCAAGCAACTTTGAAAAAAGCTAGTGCTTGGTATCTCACCTCCAAATGAGCTTCCACCACCAAAAAAGGAACTGAAGATGTCAAATGGGTCGTGCATACCAGCTCCGCCACCCATTCCTTCTTTGAGTGCATCCTCACCATATTGATCATAAATCTCACGCTTCTCAGGGTCACTTAGCACCTCATAAGCTTGAGCAAGCTCCTTAAACTGCAATCACATTCCAAGAGCAAAAATTCAGCTCTTCTTCGATCAAAATGCAGACAAAAAGTGAAGAAAGATAAGCCTTTTATTTGCCCTCCAACCATTAAGAGAACTGCAAAACATTGTTTCCCTCCGAGTAATAACACATTTACCCATAAACAAACTAAATTCAAATGACAATTTCATCACAGCCCACAACAGTTGCATCGTAAACATTGTGTAGCCTTTTGACTACAATCACAAAATTATGCACGAGGCTTTCTAATATATGCCCAGGGGGCACTTGTTATACCCAAACACTTTCCTAACTTCACTCGATAGCATTTATTGCATCTAGGGGTAAATTATATTAGCTTCCAACAATATCACCCAGTTAATTCCTTATGCCAGTGTTTGGCAGTATTCCAGCTACAGGGTCGCAAGAAAATCATGATATACACCTATTAGTGGAAAATCCAAGCTCACGCATACCCCTGTTGTGCACATGATTTATATCTCACACCCAAAAAGTAAGATTGCAAGCCTCAGTCAAATCATCATATGACAGTTAAATCAAGAATAAGAAACACGGTCATCATTATCCCTGCTGATGTCTTTTTACTGTATCTCATAAACCTTACAAGAATCACCATAATTATCTCAAATCTTTGTATCCCAAATTTAGAGGCTACTCTGACAGAAAAACAAAAACCAACTGTTTTTTTTTTTGGTAATTAATCATTTTATTACGCAAACTAACCCTCCAAACAAGACTACAACCACAAAACCTCTGGAGGGACACAAACCAAAAACCGGCTCCTAGCTACAGCAGCTATGAAGCAACAAAAAACAGACAAAAATTACAAAAGATCAGCGACCAAGCGACAGTAGGGAAAACTAAACAAAGGGAGGCTTAAAGGGGACCCGCCAAGCATAACAAATCCTTCTAGCCTCCTCATAACTCTTCATCGGCATAGACCAAAGTCTGGTCCTAATCTCCTCTTTCACTTTGCCAGCAAAAATAGAAGCATCAACACCACATAACCGGAAAATCCTTGAATTCCTTTCTCTCCATAAGCAATAAACAGTAGAAGCCAAAGACAATTTATAGATGCTATCAATCAAGGAATTCCCTTTCTTGAACAACAAGCCCCAGATAATCCCCAACTGTTGCTAGAACTCTTCGAAATTATCAATTAAATATGAGCAGTTGCTTGACAGATTCACATAATGCGGTATATAGTGATCATCCACCACAATTGATGAATCAATCTTACAATATATGATAGGAAAACTACCTGCGTCGATAATAATACTTGTAAGCATTAGCCTTATGCATATCAGCTTATCGAAATGCCAAATCAAAAGGTAACCCCAACCCTATAATTAGTCATCGGCAATCTAATCCTAAAAAATAGGTTATACTCTTACATTCCAAGCTAGCTCGCGAATTGCAGACAACTTTTTGTATCTCTTTCTTTAGACCTGTTAACATCCCTGCTACGAGAATTTCGAACTCTTAAACCAACCAAAAACAAACTACTACACATGACCCGACAAGAATGGTGTCAATACACCAAAAAAAATCAAAATGCCAACCCCAAGTAAAACGACCTTAACACCATCACCATTTCACTTGTAACATACCATCAAATTACAAGCATTATTTTCAGAAAGCAATTCATAACAAAGGAGAAACATTGGCAATGAAGGGCAGACAGTGAAAGTACCTTCTCAGGGTCCCCGCCCTTATCAGGATGGTTCTTGATTGCCGCTTTCCTATAAGCCTTCTTCAGATCCTCCGGAGTCGCTTCCTTCGACACTCCCAAAATCTCATAGTACTTGGTATTGTCACTCTTCTTCGGCGCCCGACCAAACATCTTTAACCCCTCTCAAATTTTGTCAAAACCCTAACCCTAATCGCACCAAAGATTCTCCTGTCCTGTATAAGGTTTCCTCAGATATTGGATTCGTATGCAAACCCTGAAAGAAGAGAGAAAATTCTAGAGGTAGAGAGAGAGTGTTCTAGATTGCGCAAGTACAGGAGGAGGAGACTCTGAGTGGGTATTTATATAGTGCGCGGATGCGTGTGAATATGCTGTTTTTGGTTTAAATGAGAAATGGACGGTGGCGATGATTTCGGGGTGGTGTTAGTGGGAGATTTGTGACCGTTGGTTTTGTGATATGGGCATCTGAAGCAAGTAGAAAAGTCTAGAACACTCTTCTTGGGGCTGTGTTAAGGAAAGAATTTGGAGTGTTGGATGAGGTTATCGGACGGCCGAGGTTAAGCCTTCCAGAGGGTTCTGTAAAAGGACCATTTTCTCCCTCTGATCAGATTTTTATGAGGAATATCCCCGTTCCGCAACTATATGTAGCACGCTTGTCAGGGATCCTTATCAGACGCACCAAAAAGAATATCAAATTTAACTTCAAAAACATCTTTTATAATTTAGGAAGTCATTTTTCCAAAAATTCAGTAGCTTATGAACATTGAGTGACTTTTATAAATCACTGTAGCAAAGTTAGAAGTTTTGCAAATTGTTCATGCATTTGATGCGCCTAATGTGGGAGTCTTTTTTCACTTTGGCTTAACAATTTAGCCATCAGGAGGATTTGATGTCACTGATGATGATGCTCTCAATAAGTTTAAGTTAGTTTGTTCAACTGACTAAAGATTGGTTATTGACTTGTGAAAAATTATGTCAATGTTACATTTACGTAGAGTAAAATGCAACCCAACAATACAAATTGCATTGTAACTGCCCGATAACAGCATGGTACGAATACAATGTATCGACCTATTTGTAAAAATACATAAAAAAAAATTATGTAGATACACGGGCTGTTTTCACGTCAAAACCTTATTACACATCACTACAATATTGTCTTTATGCCAAATAAATTGCAAACCAATAATACATATAGCCAACTTGAATGAAATAACATAATATTTCCCTTGCGCCAAATAAACTGCGGGGGTGCGCTAACAAGTTTGTAGGTAGCAGATCTGGCGTGCTTCTCACTTTCCCGTTGTGGCTTTGGTCAGTATGTCTTGGGTGTGAGGGAGGGAGAAGGGGAGATAAGCCCTAGTAGATTTTATGGGCAATTCGGACATTTGACAGTATGTCTTGGGTGTGAGGGAGGGAGAAAAGGAGATAAGCCCTAATAAATTTTATGGGCAACTTGGACATTTGACACTCCAAATTATACTTTTCACGCAAGTTAAAGTTAGGAACAAGCTGACTTAAGAATGTGTATTGTTGTTGTGAAACACATTGGCTTGACGTGTTTTTGCAAAGCTTAAATATGAGGTTGTAACCAAAGGCTTGTAGCCTAGCGGTTATTTCATGATTCTCCCACAAGGGAGACCAGTATTTGAGCCTCAGCAGAGGCGTTTGGGGTTCAAGGCTATGGATAGCCTCTAGACTTCCTTCAAGACTAACTCTCTAACTCCTCTGCTAACCCTCCACTAATGTAAATCGAATGGCAAAAAAAAAATATCAGGGGTTGCGGAACGGACATCTTTTGTTCAAACTCCAAAGGTCCCCCTCGAGCTTAAATTGATTTTTTTACTGATTATTTATGTCGATGCCCAAACACAGGACACAGTAATTTGATGTCCCTTCTCCATTTGTCCCTAATTGTTTGATGATAATTAACACCTATCCCTGCCAAATTTGCATAGTATTATATCTAATGCTTTAAAACAGTTGTAGTATATTGAAAGCAAAAATGCATGTATTCATATGCCGAGAGTCGTCTCTGATTTTTGGAGGCATCGGTGGCGGTGGTTCTGGTTTGTCCAGGGGATCGTTTGATGGAGTGGTTGCTTGGGGTTCTGGTTGTGGCACAGGCTAGGTGAGCGAGGACGGATCTTATCGGCAGCTTAGCTAGTGGTGATGTCCGGCGGGGCTCTCTTGGCGGCAGGTTGGGGTGTACTCATTGGCTTGTTTCGACAACATCGCAGGGATGGTGTACGGGTTTGCTTTGCGCGTAATGCCCCGAACATCGAGGGCGACCTTGGAGCCGGTCTGAGGACTTGGTTGAATCTTTGTGTATGTTGTTGTTTTCGGCTTTTGAGTTCTTATCTTGTACTTTGAATTTCCGTTGAACCAAAAAAAAAAAAGTTTTTATGAAATAGTATTTTTTTTAATAGGTCGATTTGTTTTGAAAAAATGCCAATTTAGAAAGCATTGTGAATAATTTTTTTTAAAGGCCTGTCTTCTGGTTTAGTCCCTAGAAAGTACTGACAATTTCATTTTATTTTTTTTTGACTTATTTCTAATTCGTAAATTTCCTTTTTGCCGTTGGAAAAGGAAAAATTAAGGGAGGTAGCCAAATAGTTGAGTACCAATCATACATTATTGTGATTATGATTGGCCATGTTTTGGTTTATGAGAAAAGACATTTTATCTTGAACAAGCATTTTAGCTGCGCCGATCGACTCACAAATACTTAAATGGAGGTTACTTTACTGGTTAACATAACTCAAAGCAACCAAAGCTTGGTACACATAAATTGAGGTCCATAAATTATGAATTATATAAAGGAGCAAAAACACCTTATGATAACCGTGAGCATGACATTCTGTGCGTGCACGAAGCACTTAACTAGTATATTAAGAGGGAGGAGTTAGGTGACGAAGGTTGCCAGACTTGCCCACGTTGTGGCCTACAAGGAGAAAATAGAGTAATGGATCTTTAGGTTGTCATAGCCTATTAATGGAGGAGAAAAGAAATGTCTTGGAGTCTCATATGTGACATTGATGTATTTGTGTTATGATTTTTCAGCATACCAATCCTTGCTTCGTATACCTTAATTATTTATATGCATCTTTGAGGTAAAACGCTATGTAAATCATAACTTGTACAATCAACTGGTTAACCTCGATGATAAATCTCGATAAAACAATAAAAATTAACGTAATCATTAGTTAGGGTCTCACACGGATTAGGTGAAAAGGTGAAAATGCTTGAATTTCTTGACTCTTTCGTTTCTCTCGCTTTTCTTGGGTAGAACTTGAGATTTTCTTGATAATCTTAGCTTAGTTTAGTCATAGATTTTAAATAACTTTAACAAATGTGACCACGATTTTATCTAAACTTATGGAGTTGCCATCTAATTTTGAGCTCTGGTGCATCATTTCACTCGTGACCAAAGTTTTGAATGAATCTTGTACCATAGCAGCTGAGATGTATCGTACCGGGTAAAAATGGAAAATTAATGGGTAAAAACTTTTACAATTATTGTTTTTGTCCTTCTGAAAAGTTAATGAGAAAAAAGTTAATGGGTAAAAGTGAATGATAAGTTTAGATAGTGGAAGTAAAAATTGAAATGAAGTGGGTAAAGTGAAGATAAAAATTGATGCGAAGTCTGAAATGATGTTTCTTTAATACTAAGTTGAATTTTCGAAACAAAACAGGTGAAAAAAAAGAAAGAAAAGGAAATGGGATTACCAAGGCCTATTTTGGCTAAAAAATTAAACATGTTTTTTTACTTTTTTGAGTTTCAAAAAGCCATTTGTTTTGGGCTAATAAGTAACCTCCACAGCTTTTTAAGCCAAAATAATTCAAAAACTTATTTTGTTTTTCCCCTTAATAAGTCAAAAAATCAAAAAAAACATGCTTAACTTTTTAGGCCAAAATAAGTCTAAGTCCCAAATACGCGATGAGCGCTTATGGTTGCCGGGTGAGAAAAAGAAGAGGAGGAAGGAGATTATTATCAGGTGTGATATCCGCGTGAGGAGAAAGTGTTATTCGCATTAATAATTGCCATGTGTCATATAGTAGTCATATCACCATGATTATTTTTGAAATATTTTTTTAAGCACCTCTGTAAAAAGTTAGCTCATTCTAACATCGGTAAGGTTTCGATCAATTATTTATCCAATTTCCTGTCAGTAAATTGGGCGCAGAATCGATCGAGTCATTACTGGTGTTAAAATGAGCTAATTTTTTACAGAGGCCCTTTAAAAAAAGCATTTTAAAAATATTGAGCGGTTCCGATCATTTGTATGAGACCCAAAATGAATCCCACGAAAGTGGTGTACATTTGGTGTACACCAAAATGGTGTACCCATAGGTTTTCCCTGTTGAATAATACTAGTTAGTATTAAACTGGTGTTGAATAATACAGTAACACGAGTGCTTTGGTGTTGAATAATAGAATAAGAGCATCTCCACTTCTTATTCAAATTTAGACCCAAACCTAAATTAGAGTATAAATCATTCAAAACCACCCTCATCTACTCCTTAAGCAAACCTATACCAAATTTTCAAGGCTCTTTTGTTGCATTGCGATTTATATTTTTTGTCATTCAATACTGTGGATTAATTATCCGCCCGTATAATTTGACTAAGAGTTGGATTGAGCCATACCGAATCAAATGTTTACTTAAATTGAAGTAAAAATTTGGATAAAAAGTGGAGATGCTCTAACGCGAGTTACAGAATCGGATCTTTTGATAGAGAACCGGATCCAATTATATCAAGCGTCTTGCTAACGTGTGCTCAATGGACACACAATAAACATACAAGAAAACAAAAACACATACTCTAATATGTACCTTTTACACATACACTTTTACATTTTCTTATATATTTTTTCAATCTTAATATGTGCTTGTTGGGCACACCTTAGCATTGGGAAATGATTTCCACACCCACTTTTATCCCACACACTCCCTTTTTGTCTTTATTCAACTTGAAATTACCAAATTGCCCTTCATATGGAAAAGGTGACTCTTGAAGTAAGGGTAATTTGGTAATTTCAGGTTGAATAAAGACAAAAAGAAAATGTGTGGGGATAAAAGGGGGTGTGGAAATCATTTCCCCTTAGCATTTTCTTATCAAAACTCCATTACTTCTGACGACTGTCGTCGTCTGAACCTACTCCCGTCTTCCTTTGTCCCAATCACTCCCCTCCATTCGTTCTCTCTCTCTCTCCCTCTCTCTCTCTCTACTCCCATCACTTCACTGGCTGGCTGGCAAACCCAACGACCAAAATTGATCATCGTCAAACCCTAACCCCCCCCAAATCAAAAACCCATATATATTCAGAATCCCATCAAATTACCTCCCCCACTGCGTATATTTCCCCAAAT
>JAXBDA010005318.1:0-25005 GCA_036023075.1 Gaultheria prostrata
TATTTCTCCTCAGGTCCCTGCTCTAGCCCTATAAATATATCGTTATGTTCTCTAGGTCTCACAACAGTCATTCAGAAAATTAGATGAGAGGCTGTGAGAAAGAGAACAAGGAGATTACGTAGAAGTCCACGCTTGACTACGAAATCGAGGTTTAAGGGAATATGGCAGAAGAACATGAGGTACTGTCGAACAGAATTTATTGCGTGCAGTAATTGGGTCTATCAAGTTCTAAAAATAAACAAGTCAACCAGCGTTCGTGTCTACGGATGAGAGGTAAACCCAAATTCCTCCTTATAGGGTTTGTGTTGGTTTTTTTGTTGTTTAATCTGTACGCGTCATTATTGGGTTCTGGGATATGTTTCCCAACACCAACAGCTTAGGTACACTACTCTAAAATATATATATTTTTTATTTAGCACCTCCTTCCAGCAACTTTACTCTCTCACTCTAACTTTACTCTGTCTCTCCCTTCATCTATTCTCACACCAAATGATCCATCCATCAATGACGACCATTTCAAAGGGCCGGATCCGGCCTTCCTCCAACTCCTGCAACTTCCTACGCAACTTCCTCCGCCTCTCGTCGAAGACCACACCACCTGTAACTCTCTCTCCTATCCCAACCCAGCAGCACCTTTTTCTTTTCTTCTTTTCTACATCACATCTTCACAAAATGTTATTCTTTGACAGATTTTTGGATAAACTGGAAAGTATGTGCGATTTGCGGTCGATCCTTACCTTGCCGCTGTCGATCGCAGCTGTCGATCGCAGTTGTCGATCCTTGTGGAGATGCTTCTGATCGCTGTAGGAGAGAGGAGGAGAGGAAGAAACAAATAATAAATTGGGATAAAGATGAACAGTGTGAAAGTATATTTACCGTAGCACTATTCAGATATGTATGGTGTACAATATTTTTACCCAAGTTGCTGCATTACTCTTTTCTCCCTTTTCTTCTCTATTTTGCCTTAAATCTCCATATGGAGAGGCTATACTGCACATGCTCTCATAGACAAAATGAGGTGGTCCGTGATGTGCTTTTTTATTTCTTGTGATTCAAGGACAGAGCCACCTAGTGGGGCGGGGTGGCACGTATCACTCCCGGTTTCAAAAATTGTTTTATTTTACACCAATGAATTAGGCACCTATTGATGTCAAAACAACTTGATTTTTACACATACAATGCAAAAATAATGTTTTGAAAGGTGAATGGTTCGGATCATTAAAAAAATATATCAAAGACTTTCATTTAAAGACCACGGGAGAATGGAATTGAGCCTTTATTTTTTGTTTTAACAAAATGGATAGTTCAGGATAAAGTTTGAGTTTGCACTTAAACTTGCGCTTCATTTTTTTATCCGCAAAAGTTTTATCAATGAAACTTGCGCTTCATATTTTTACTAAAAATATATGCTCACTCCATTCCAAAATTATAGTCCCCTACGAAAAGATGTGAAATTTTCGGATCAAAGAATAAAATACTTCGTTATATAATTTTTTGAGTTTCATCGCACCAAATTAAAGATCTCAATTAGCTCTTTAATTTGATGAGAAAAATTCAAAAAAACAATACACTGAAGTACTTTATTTTTTATCTAAAAATTATACGTCTTTTCGTAGTGGATTTCATATTAGGACAGAGAACGTACACCAATACCAGTAGACTTTCGTGTCACGACGCCACCTCCGAATGTAATTCTTGCCTCCGTCACTTATGTGATTGGAACGATCATGAATTGGGAAATATTATTTTTTTTATTGACATCATGAATTTTGAGTTTAATTTTGGCCTAATAAGTCTCCTGACTTATTTTTTCTCTTTATTAGTTTTTTTGTCTTTTAAACTTATTTTTGTCTTTATTCAATAAATTTGGGAGTCTCATCATTTTTTTTCGATTCCTCTCATCGAGGCGAACCAATAATATGCAAAAACTTGACACATAACTAACGAAAAAAAAAACAAATCAATAAAGACAAAAAAATAAGGAGAGAGAGAAACGTTGGTGATGCCTTCGGTTGATGCCGTCATGGTGGCCGACTGGCGGTTGTTGTTCGTAGTCGGCAATGGGGGAACAAAAGGATGGGGATAGAGATAGAAAAACGTGGGAATGAGGATGGATGGAGATTTAATATTTTTGGAAACTTGTTTGGCTTTTTTTTTGGGTAAGGGTATTTTAGGACTTAAAATGTGTTTTTGGTAGGAGGGTGGGAGGAGAGTCAAATTGGGAAAGTTTGGAAAATTGTTGGATTGTATGTTGCAAATTATGGGTTTCTTTTAGAATTCTAAGTGGTAAAATATTAATGGGAGGCAAATAGGTAAAAGTGGGTTGTAAATAGAATTTGCCAAAATTTTACTAACACCCCATTTTATCGCCAGGTTCTACACCAGGTTCATTTTACAAATATACCCTTCCATGAAATTACCAAAAAGAATATTTCATGAAAATGGGTACTTTTTCATTACCTCTCTCCTCTCCAAAATCACACTAGCTCCTCCCCTCCCTTATTACATCCCTTCTATACATAGCTAACCTAAAACCTTTCATAAATTCATCTCCATATTTTTTTCCAAAACCTACGCTTCCATTAAAGACACCTTCATAAACCTAAGTTTACACACAACCTTCTACTATGCACTCCTGTTGGTCTACACTAAGTCAACCACAACTTTTTAGGTTAGAAGGTGTTAAGCATCCATCGAAGACAAAGAATCTATTAAGAGAAACTAACGTCCAAATGAAAATGCAATATTTCGACATCCTATGTTTACTTTTAGTCATATTCGTCCATTTATTTTAGCTGAATTATGTAACAGCCAGAATTTTTGTAAATAAAAATTTCGATTTAATAATGCAATAATTCGATTATTTATTTTAGAAAATCTTTTGGTTGTTCACTTATTTATTTTAATTCATTTAACTATCCGCTTAATTATTTAAATTATCACTTCTAGTCATGGTTCTACATGTACATGCCAAAGTTCTACACAATTGTGCTACCAAAACCTACTAGATTTTCCCACACCATGTTGTCACCTTTTCTCCAACATTTACCCTAGCCTTTTGCACCCTAAGTTCCTACAAATCTAGAAGGAGAATATATTCTTATTCTTCTAGAGATTTGAGAGAGAGAGAGAGAGAGAGAGGCCGGTTGAGAGGGAGAGAGAGGAGAGTGCTCACTTGGCATGTAATACCCTGTTTGGAATAACCCAGTATTTAATGGAGATATCATAATTAATACTTTTTAGGAAAAACAAAAAGAAAGAAAAATGTACTAAACCAAACTTTGAGCTTTAGCCAAAGTATGGATATCTATAAGAGTTGAGTTTGGCCAGAGAAGTACACGTGGGACATTGGGTGTGTGCGTGTATGCTGCTAGTACTAGGTGGGAATGTGAGGCTCATTGTTGTTGTCAGGTGGTATAGTGACTAAGATGCTTAGTATATGTTTGCATGTATATATGTAAGAAGCCAAAAACAAATAAAAAAAAGGTTCAGGACCATAATAAACGGATAGTGGACAGTAACCATGAACTCATGAAGGCCTTGGCTGTGATGCTTGAGCTTGTTATTATACGTTATTTAAGATTGGCGCAACGGCAAGGGCTAGATTGGATAAAGGCCAAACATAGAAGTTCGATTATATTTTTTCCAGAGGCTAATTGTCAACATTACTAGAGTCATATTATTGTGTTATCGTGGTGCTTGCGGATCCGGATCGTTACATGGCATGTCTTGTCACCTTTGCATATACAAGTGTATATTCCTTTGGTACAACAAAATCCCACCAAATCCTAGAGATTGTACTTCCTAGATTCTTTTATTATGGGGGAATCTACCTATAGATTTCTAGTACTAACCTATGGATTCTCATAGCCCCTACAGCCTTGTGTATAATTGTTGTGCAATTGCTTGTATATCTAGCACCCAAAATTGCCTTTAAGTAGCTTTTTGCTCTCATTAAAAAAATTCCCTCATTAATGAAGGGAAGAAGAATATATTCCCCCATTTAATGAGAGAATCTACCTAAATTCCCCCTAAATTTCATAGCCCTTAATAGGCACATGCCTCCTAACTTTGATTCATGTATAAACTAGTACCGAAAATTCCTTAAAACAAAGGTGGCCAGACAAATTCCTACCCAACCAAATGTGACTAGATTCTTAGGAGAATATTCACTAAATTTGCTCATTAAAACCTTAGCCTATTTAGGTACTTAGCCTAAGGAATCTATGTACCGAAAATCCCTTAAAAAGAGGATTTTATTCTCTCCAATTAATGAGGGAATATTTGGCATTTATTGATCACATGGGAGAGAGAGGGGGGCCGGCCAAACAAGGGAGAGGAGGTGCCCATTGCTTTGCCTATAAATAGCAAGCATTCCTCCTTCATTTCGCACACCAAAATTCTCTCCACCACCTTTGTAGTAAAGTTGCTCTTGTCACGCCCCGATTTTTCGGAAACATGAAAATATAATTTAAATACATTTTAAAATTTGATTTCCTTTTTTTTTTTTGAAACAATTAACAACTAAAGCCCTGTAGATTCAAATCACATTTCAATGTTTAGAAACTCAACTGTAACTTTACCAAAACATCCTTACGTCACGATTTCAAAAAATTTAAAAAAGTACAGAGCAACTAAGAGTTAAAGTATCTACCAACGCTCGACAAATCCTTCTTCCGTCATCATGACCTCACATTCCTGACATGGCCCTCCCGTCCCATCTTCAATATCTAAGATGAAAAGCCTGGCATAATACGCCAGAGTCGCAGAGCAACATCGTGGTATTATACCAGGGTTACACAAGTGCAACACCATGAGCGATAAAGCCCAGCAGAAATACCACTACCTCACCCATAACTTTACAAATAATACACAGCTCGATACAAAGGAAACGAACAACAATAAGGAATAATAAATTGATTCAATAACAATCTCCAATCATAGTGAAAGCTACCTCGATTAATCAAACTTTCCATTTTCCTTTCCTTAAAACGTCTAGGTGATCTTCTACATCGGTACCCCAATCTTCTACATCGGTACCCCAACCCAGTGAACCTAGTTGTCTTTTCTAACCATCAACGATGACTATAACAATAATAACATTTAACCAATACAAAAGAGAATCATGTGAGAACGATAATCAAGAGTCATGTAATTCAACACACAAACATGTCGTAAACAAACTTTACACAAGGCATCAAGAACTCGAATGAACAATATTGACGAAATACAAGAAGTATCTTTTAAACTCCACACCATATATTCTGATAAATCGTACACAATATTTAAATGCGACATTATCCATTTATATGCACATTCAACATATTTATACTTAGGGAGGGAATCTTACTACCTCAGATCTGTTGTTGCAGCACGTCGCGACACATTTGCTAAAAATGCAAGTTAAGGGTCCTTGAACTCCGGGCCTAATATTAACAAATCCAACTCTTAATACTTGCTATAAGCACTACATATCAAACATAATACCGCTGACACGTGTACTCGATGTGTTCGTGGGTACAAGACTCGATTTAGTCTAGGAAAACTTTACGCCTGATCTGTCCAGAAATCAGCCAGCGTTCTCTTCGTTTGAAAATCCATATAAAATAGAAAATACAATTTGTAAACTTATCCTTTACACCGGTTATGCAAAATTTCGTCAGGAAGCCAACGGTACTCTCGGTTTTCCAAATGGGAGTCCATATTATGAGCTTTTAAGAGAAATAACAGTGCTGGTCCAGAACGGACCAGTCATCGCAAAATGGGCATAACTCACTCAAAACTTCATCAAATCAAACGAGACCAGTTGGGTTTAAAAGATAAGACATTTTTCTAGCTTCTCAAACAAGAGTCATTCAAAAACATGATCTGTGGAGGAAATGGGTTTATTTCAAAGTTGACAGCTCACAAGGAGGAAAAACAAGCATCCAAAACGTGTTAGGTTTGACCCATTTCTTTCAAAGAACCCATGTCCACGAAAAATCACACTCATACTGGTCAATAAGGGGAGTAATCAGTCCAAAAATCAGAACATTTGAAGTTGGTTTGATGCCCTTAAAAATTCGTACAAAACAGAGGTCTGCAGAAAAACGAGTGAGCACAGAATAGCCTGACTTCGAAAAATCACCATAAATCGAGTTCTTAAGATTTTGGAGAGATTCTAGTGTCAAAAGTTTCGTAGTGAAACGAAGTTCAAAAGTTAATAAGGTCTCAAGATCCAAATCGTACTCCAAAAGTGAGAAAATAAGTAAATACAGAGGCTACACGAACCTGTACCAGAAAAGTTTTATAGTTTGCAAACCAGATTTCAAAAATTCATAATAAATCAAATTCTCAACGGATTTGGCTGATTCCAGCGGCAAACAAAAGGGCTTTAAGTGAACTTCAAAACATCAGAAGGGATCGGAACCTAATTAACAGTTTAAGAAGGATGAATCGACCAAAAACGGTGACCCAGTTTGCTGTACGAATACTGCTGTATATACAAGTATAGCTACACGAATATCTTCGATTAAAACGATAAAAACGAGGGAGATGGGAGCTATACTTGCAGAGATGAAGTTGTGCGGTGGAGATGGTGGTCGGAAGTGGCGGTGGAGGTCACCGGAGGTGATGGCAGCCGTGGTCTCTCCCTCTCTCTCCCTTTCTCTCTTCTTCTTTTCTTCTTTCTTTCTTTTCTTTCTTTCCTTCTTCTCTGATTTTTTTCTCTCAAATAAAGTCCCAGACATAAAGAGGGGAGGACGAGACAAAGTGTCAAAGGGGACACATGGAAAGGAGAGAGTGTCGGGCATGCCTCTCCCAAAACAAGGAAGGTTAAGGCAGGCGTGGGGAGCAGCTTGGGGACGCGGTACGAGGCACAAAATGCAGCACAATGTACTCCGAGCGGTGTTCGAACTGTCCAGACTTCGGTCTCAGAAAAATACCAAAATATCTGTACTGACTTAGAAAATCGTGGGGAACGTCACCGTGCGCTCAGAATTTCTAAGAAAAATCTTGAAAGTTGGGCACGCATTTCGATGCTCTCGCCAAGTAACACTATTGAGTCAATTCGGGTTCCACAATCGTAATAGTCAAGCTCAAGTCGCCAATAATTTTTTTCGTAAAAGAATTAAATTTATTTCACATGAACCCCTAAGTTAACATTTTAAAACATTTCCCCACAGTCCCCAACTCTAACAAAATAAAATAAAAATATACACAAATTTTCGGGTTTTTACAGCTCTCAAGTAGCTTTCTTGTGTTCTTCATGAGTTCTTCCTAAAGTCAATCTAAGCCGCCACTCTCCACCACCCTCGACCACCCTACGATCCAAAATCTAGTAGAATAGTTACTAGGATCTTGTTCGTAGAAAGCTTCGTAGTCGTTGCGTCGCTCGGAGTTCAACCTAGCTTATTCGGCACCGACTAATTTTGGATCAAGGTAGTCAACCTTCCTAATCTTACTTTAGCTTTTCATGCGTAGTTATAATTTTTATGTAGTCGTTATGATTTCCGTACTAGTCATCAAGTTAAACATTTTACTTAAAGTACTTGGTCGTTACTAGTTTCGCTACCGGTAAAAAGTAAAATGGAGATTAAGTGTAAAGACCCGTAAAATTAAGTTATTTTTCTTAAAATAATATTGGGGAAATGTGAGGAAATGTTTAGAATATTTAAATGTTGGATTATGAGGTGTTATAAAGAGTTTGGGACCTAATTGCATTACACAAGCCACTACGGGGGCTGAGGGTGTAAAAAAAATTCAGTCCCCCCCTCTCTTCTTCCTCCTCCATTTTCTTCTTCTTTCATCACCAAATCACCTTCTCTCTCCAAAGTTTCTTCACAACCCTTACACAAAATCAACTCCTCTATGCGTTTCAAGGCTCGGGTATTACTCATTTCACTCCGGGAGGTGTAGATCTTGGTTGAGGCTTGAAGAAAGACTAGGGTTTTGCTCATTTGTTGGAGTCTATCTTTTCCCATTTGAGGTAGGCGATCATCCTTCAATTCTCATTGTAAATTTGATGTTTGTGTGTGTATTACCCTCATACTTGCTAAATTTCTCTTAATCCTTGCTTTAAGCCTTTGTGGAGACATTCTAGTCTTGTTATATTGATGTTGAGTTGTTTCACTGCCTTCTTAAGTGGTTCCCTAATCAATTTGTTTGTTTGATAACCCATCTCAAGTGATTGGGTTGACATCCTCCACCATGAGTGAAAATCTACTTGTATTGGTTACTGTTCATGCATTTCGGGCTCTGTCAAAGCAAAATTAAGAAAAATGTAAGACTAAAAAGTTGTAGCCCTCAAATTCCCTTCGTTTTGATATATAACTCGTTTAAAACGGAGTTCGGCGTGAAAAGTTATGGCAAAAATAATGAGATTGCTCAAAATCTGCTTGTAGGCCTTTGGGTCGACCTAACCTTGAAATGGGGTTGACCCAACCTTGAAGTGGGTAGACCCAAAACCATCTGTGAAGTTTCAAGACCCAAGTGGGTCAACCCACATTATACTATGGGTCGACCCAAACTCCCCTAAATGCAATTTTGCTCCTTTTGACCCATTTTGTGCGATGTGCGTGCTAATTTCATTCTAATTGACATGAAACACCTTGAGATACGTGTCATGAGCATAATTTAGCGTATCCAATGTTACCTTAGGTTCCCTCGGGGTTTGTGTGACGTGTTTGACACTTACCGATACGAGATGACGTGAACCGATTGAATTAGGGTTTCGAGCGTCGATTTGAGTTGAAATATTGCATGGACACCTAAAAGATACGAATGAGCATGAAACGAGATTGATGAGTTAAATGAATGGCATGGGGTCCGAAAGGATATGCCCGGATGGCACGGGGTCCGAAAGGGTATGCCTGGATGGCACGTGGTCCGAAATGATATGCCCAGAATTCGGATGGCACGGGGTCCAAAAGGATATGCCCGGATGGCACGGGGCCTGAGAGGGTATGCCAGGATGGCATGTGGTCCGAAAGGATATGCCCCGATTATAATAAATGAAACAAATGAATGATGAATATGGTGTGAATGACACGAGGGTTATGTGGGACACGAGTTGGATACGACGGGGAGGTGGTAGGTCGATATCAGGGATTGTCGGACATTGTGACTATCCTAACTCTTTCCCTATGGTTTCATTGATCCTATTAGATGATTTTCTTTCTTGTCACACGTCATAAACATCTCATTTCCATTTAGAATCGATAGATGTTTTCCTACTGGGCTAATGAGTTCACCCTTATTATTTTCAGGTACTCAGTGAGGAGGAGCATAATTTGGAGTGTGGAAGTGCATGCATGACAACCTTTTTGAAAGCTCATTGCATGAGTTACATGATCATCTCGGATTAGCATTATTTTTGGAAGAGATGAACATTTAACTTGTAATTCAAATGTTTGGACTAGAAACTAGTAAAGTTTTACCGGTTGATGTAATACGATTCGAATATGGTAAACTTTGAATTTTCGTTGACTTCGGAAATGAAATTGACTTTGACCGTGGAAGGGGTTGACCTCCACGTGGATTATGTAATGTATATGTTTATGAAAATTTGGGGCGTTACATTAAGGAAAATATTTTCCCTAAGTATACGTAGTTGTTATAATGCCCGTTTTGAAATTGATTTATCAAAATAACGTTGTTATAATGCCCGAGTAATTTTTGAAAGGAGAAATGTAGTTACTTTGCACGCGAGAAAATTGACTTTTGAAAATACGCCGTTATAATGCTCGAGTAATTTTTGAGAATGATATGAACATTTTGAATGACATGAGATTTTTCAAAAGAGTTTTGTACAAATGTTTTGACTAACTTGAGACTGTGAAATGACCCAAGGCACACCCTTGAAAGTCTGTCTAGAAAGGGATGGGTACTATTAATTGGATATTTCGACCCCCCGGCCTAGGACTTTCTTGGTTATTTCATTGTCAAGAGAAGGTCGCCCAAAAATAGTTTCGACTTGAAGTGACATGTTTTTGAGAAAGGAGATATACACGAAAAGGGTTTTGAAAAGGCATGTTGCATATGCACGAAATGATACGATATCGACACGACACGATTTACGAGAAAATGAACGATGAATTGACAAACGAGAAATAGAGATGAGAATGAAAATGGATTGATTTGAAAATGATATGATGTGATACGATAGTGCAATGAAAGTGCTGCCCCAATTAGCGGAGAGAATTTGGTTGTTAGGGCTAAGCGTGCACAACACGTAGTGGTCGGACCTTATAAACAGACTGGTTGAGTTCAGTGATATAAGGCGGCTAGGACTACGTCATAGTGGACGGACCTTATAAACAGACTGGTTAAGTTCAGTGATATAAGATGGCCGGGACTATGTCGTGTGAGACGCTGGGTGGACGGACCGTATAAACAGACTGGTTAAGTTCAGTGATATAAGACGGCCGAGACCTCAAGCGGAAAGGTTGGTACCCGTCAGTTGAAAGGAGATGGAAATGGGCCAATAACTTTCGAGTGATTGGGAGATGTTCACACTGGTAAATTTGAAGAAGAATGCTGATATGAGAAAATGATACGAGACACCGTTGATTTATGATACGAGACACTGTTGATTTACATGTGTTATACTCTGATTGCATTGACACTGTTATATTGACACTCATGAAACTACTATTTTTTGTACTCATGCACTTGTGTAACCCGGGCATAATACCACGATGTTGCTTGGCAACTCTGACGTATTATGCAAGATTTTAGAGATGAACAAGGGGAGTTCTACTGCCAGGATGGATTTGAGCAGGTAAAGCTACCAGCATGGGGAGTGACCAAACCCAGGGATAGGAGAAGCCGTAGAACCTACACGGTTGGAGGTTTTGTAATCTGTGGAAGACAGATTATTTTGTATCAGACTTAATATTACTTTTTATTAATTATAATTTGTAATATAATTAACGTCTCCAAAATTTTGGGCGTTACACATTAGATTTTTCAACATTACAAGTAATCAAATGTCGATTAATAGTGTTCGGATATCCAGTGTAGAACTAATTTAGATTGTTTATAAATAGAAACTTGTACCAAAATTTATTTGTTCGCACTTTTTATAAGGAACCAATGAATTTTGTTCAGGTTTAATTTTTTTGAACTTATTAGCTTGGAAATTTATCGAAATGGTCCCTCTAGTTTGACCCATCTCTCGATTTCGTCACTCTAGTTTCAATTTCACTCTAACAAACCCTGTAGTTTCAATTTTGGTGGAATTTGATCCAATCGATAACAGACGTTATCAAAATTGGCGGAACTCCCAATTTGGGTTTTTTTTAAGGGTAAACCTGTCATTTTCCCTCCCTCCAGGCCAATACCATAACCCTAATGGAATGCGACCTTCTTCTCCCCCAAATATGAGTATAATCCCACCACCTATTTTTCGAGGTCTCTTTTCTCCCCTTTACCCACTACCGACTACTCATACAATACCATCACACAAAAGCTACAGCTTTTCAAGCCCATTGTTGAACCCACCACTTGTTGCTTTGGTTGAACCCAATATTAAAGTACCCAGAAAGTTGTATAGTGCAAATTTGCCAGAGTCAAGTGTGCCAAGCAATATACTTGAAAGGAAAACTAAAATTGGGGTGAATTTGGATAGGTTGGGTACGAGAGGGTTACAGATTCATGTGGAACAAAGAGGCTTAAATGGTACTCACAACTGCGGCGAAATTGTGCTTTGAACTTGTCTTTGAATGAAGGGAAGGCAATTCGTGGGCAGGTAATAAAAAAAAGGATAGAGCCGGATATGTATTTGCCGGTTTCATTGATTAATTTCTATGCAAAGTGTCATAGTTTGGAGTTTGCACGTCAAGTGTTTGATGAACGCCGGGACGGGATGTTGTGTCTTGGACGGCTCTAATCGCAGGGTTTGTTGCTGAAGGGTATGGCATTGATGTTATTTACTTGTTTAGTGAGATAAGGAAGGAAGGTATTAGACCAAACGAGTTTACATTAGCTACTAATTTGAAAGTTGGTTCAATGTGCTTGGACTTAGAGTTCGGGAAACAGGTACATGTGGAGGTGATTAAAAGTGGGACATTCGAAGATGTTTACGTTGGCTCTGCTCTTGTTGACCTTTATGCAAAATGCAGAGAGAGAGAGAGAATACGCACTTAAAGTGTACTTTTACATGCCCAAACAGAATGATGTGTCATGGAATGCATTGCTCAATGGATATGCTCAGATGGGTAATGGGGAAAGAGGTATGGGGACTATTTTGCAAGATGGCGGAATCAGAAATGAAGTTGATCAAGTTTACCATGTCTATTGTTCTCAAGGGTCTTGCAAACTCTGATGAAGGGGTAAGGAGAGTTAAGGGTTATGGTATTGGGCTGGAGGGAGGGGAAATGACAGGTATACCCCTCGAAAAAAACCCCAAATCAGGAGTTTTGTCAATTTTGATAACGTCTGTTATCGATTGGACCAAATTAGACCAAAATTGAAACAGCAGGGCAAGTTAGAGTGAAATTGAAACTAGAGGGACGAAATTGAGACACGGGTTAAACTAGAGGGTAAAACTGTGGGGGCATTTTAATCGAGGAATTCGAATTTTTAAAGAGGGGAGATATCGAATTAAAATGCGGAGGCATATAGCTAGCCTTTTTTTGAACTACATATATAGCTAGATGTCACCATACCAAATGTCACCATTTTAACCTTTCCAACCAAATCATCAACATAATATAAGCAGCTCGCACGCCCTCCCCAACTTATATTCAACAAATTTTTAGGGTAATACTCCATATAATCCGAATAGGCCCATAAATCGAAGCTAATTATCACTCTGTATTACTATTACGGTTCTGCTAAAATGAGCCCAAGGGGTGTATGATAAATGGGCCCCATGGGTACAACTTTTCCTCTTTTTCGATACTGCAGTCATTTACTTCGTACAAAAGGTCCTCATTTTGCTTTAGGACGAAATTACCCTCAACTCAACCCCTTCTCTCTTTACTGCTCTACCTCTTTCTTAGCTTGCAATAAATTTAAGGTCAAATGCTATTTTTCAAAGTCTGTGTTGAATAAATATTTATAAGTGCTGATAAAATAAGGGAGTACTAGTGATGTGGGAGGTCTCGAAAGGAAAAGAAAGAGGGTGTGAGAATCAACTTTTCTAAAAAAAGCCACATGTATATTCCAATTACCAGAGCGTGTTTGCTGTGTTAAAGTGCTGGTTTTGTTTCCAATAGATTTGCATTTACTATCTTTTATCACATTTTGTAGTTTTGATTCATTTAATTAAACATAAATTAATAAAATACAAAAAATTGGAAAGAACTTTATGAAAAAGAAAAATTCTAAAATTAGCCCACTGGGCTGTAGTAAAGGCTTAAAAATGTATTGAAATGTGTGAAAAATTTATAACACTGTGTCAAAGTGCATAGAAAAATGAAAAAATAAAAGGTACATTTGAGCGTTTTTTAATCTTTTTTCTTTTTCTTTATTGTCAGCCTAATAAACTATAGAAGAACCCTTATAAAAAAGTAGTGAGAAAATCATTACTCCCTCCGTCCCAAATATTTCTTGTCCAATTTCACTATTCATGGAACCTCAAAAAATTACTCCCTCCGTCCGTTTTTTATTGTTGACTATTTCATTTCGGGGTGTCCTTTAATAAGTGTGTGTTTTAAAAAGTTAATGGTAAAAGTTTGTACAATTATTATTTTGCCTTTTCAAAAAGTTAGTGAGAAAGAGTTAATAGGTAAAAGTAGAGGATAATTTTGAAAAGTGGAGGTATGAGTGAGCACCAACCCGTCAAACCCGATCAACCCGCCCGACCCGATCCGATCCGATCCGAAGGGATTCGGTCGGTTTAAAACCAACTAATCGGTCGGATACGGGTTAGGATGTCTCAAAAAATCAATTTTCGGGTCGGGTGGCGGTTTATATTTTACAAACCCGATTAACCCGACCCGACTAGGATATCTTTATATTATAATACTGAGTTATTAATGGTGTGGTGATGTACACTTCCTTTCCAAGACTTGTATTGTCGTTTGCACTTTTCAAGATTTAACAGTACAATTACATACAGGCGTGCAAGGCAATTCAAATTGTGGCATTTATTACTTTGACTCTATCTCTTCCCTTTACTTTTTCCAAAGCTATGTGCTGTCCTTTTACATTACCACAGACCACCCACCACCATTACCCTTTTCTCTCTCCTTTCATTTGACCGAAAAACAACCAAACCCTTCTTTCTTCCTCTTTTCTCCCACGAATTCCAGCAAAACCCTACTCCATTGCCAAGTTTGCAAGCACGGCTCAGATCTCTCACCTTAGATCCTCACTTCGCCCATCTCTAAATTCTCTTGGTCTGATCCTCACTCATTCTCTCTAAATTCTCCTGAATCGACTCAGAGAGAAACACGAAAAAAGAATCAGGACTAGCAAGTCAGCAACCGTGCATGATTATTTTTTCCCTCTCTCTAATCTTCTTCTCAAAGACCAGATTTGAATTTTTTTTTATGAGATTTGAATTTTTTTTTTATGTTTTGGTTGGGACCCGACAACCCGACCGATCCGATCTGCCAAACCGTAGAGATTTTTCGGGCGGTTTTCCCATGCCCATCGGTCGGATTCGGGTCCGGAAATTTACAACCCGACTAGTTCGGGTCAGGTGGCGGGTCGGCACCAAACCCGACCCGACCCGACCCGTGCACACCCCTAAGTGGAGGTAAAGTTGACATGACAGACTGAAAGGTGTAAAGTGGAGAAAAAAGTTGATGTGAAAGGTAGTAGGGAGCTGTTACGCTCCCCCCCCCCCCACCCCCCGCCGTTTTTTTTTTCCTTTTTCTCTTTTTTCTTTTTCTCCTTTTCCATTTTTTTTCTTTCTATTTTTTTCTCTCTCTCTTTTTTCTCTTTTTTCTTTTTACTCTATTTATTTAATTAGGTTTACTCAAATTACAATTGCAAGATTACTCAAATTACATTTGTCATAACTTATTTAATTAGGTTTTTTTTAAAAATTATTATCATGGCTAATTTGACTTTATATTTAGAAACTTTATATTATTTTAAATAGTTAATTAATTTGTCTTAACAATGATAATAAATTTAACAAAAAAACTTCTAAAAGTGAATAATATTACAATCACGCTTAAAAGTAAATAAATATTACAATCACGTTTAAAAGTTAATAAATATTACAATCACGTTGACAATGTTCAACCCAATCAACATTGCCTCCAAATTGTGATCCTGGCACGACGCCCAGTACTTGGAACCACGAATTAAGATCATAACTTATAGCCCATCCTTTAGCTTCATCCGACGCATGCTCCCACCACCACATTGGGATGGGTGGTACAGGGTGTTGAGGGTGCAAAAAAAGTTGCACGAAGTGATTTCTAATACGGGCAATAGCTATTTCTTTGCGGTGTTGGACTGGAACTGGAGGGGATCTCAGGGGGGCAAGTGAGTATAACAACCTCCAACATACGTGTCAAATGTGTGTAAAACAATGTTGTACCATGATGCGATGACCACCCCCAAACTCATACAGTCCATCCAATAATGCTTTGGAGCCGGACGTCGAAAATAGGTCAGTAACTTTAGTAGCTCATCTGCCAAATTATCTTGTGGTTAAAGCACATCGTAGATATCTTTATTCTGAATAATTTCTTCAATAAGATCCTGTCGTACTTGAGCCCAGTCCGCCTTAGTGTCATAGATTTGCGCGGCTATCGCCTTGAATCCACAATGACCATCAGCTTTGACGTCTTTTCTGTGGGACATATACCGCCGAAATGGCCCAGGTAAATACTGAATGTAGTCAACCTCCTCCCTCTTCCTTTCCGCCCTCCCTCTCCCTTTCCCTCTCGCTCTCGATGTAGATGCAACCCTAGATGATGAAGTAGATGCTTCTGTACAAGAAGATATGCGTCGTGCACTCTGCTCAGCTTTTCCCGCAGGTCGACCTCCATGTTCAGTGTTGTACGATGGGGCTCGAACACTGCTTTGATATGGATCCGCCATATCAACAAACCTGGATATCATATGCTTTCGCATACATGGATCCATCGCCTGTAATATGTCAACCACATGAGATGTCTCGTCGGGTTGTTCTCCCTCGTCATTAAACCTGTCCGCGTGCATAGAGAGCCTACGCCAATGAACGTTGATACTCGATATCGGAATTGGAATGCGCAGGGAACGGTAACATGCAAGATCGTGCTGACATGGCAATCCGTGTGTTGTTTTGATCGAACAGCAGCAACAGCCGCCTGGGAGGGGGTAGGCGTCTGCCACGGATTGCAGCTCAAATTCGATCAACTCCAGTGCATATAATGAAACGCGACACCTTATTTCATCAAAAAAGTCGTCACGTAATTGCGAGTGGCGTGGAATGTTGAGAGATTTCTCGAACAATCTTAATTTCCCCAAACTCATTTGTCAACATATTTTCTATGCAGTCAAAAGATGTTTGGAGCGATGACATGCTGGTATTCCCCAAATACTTCTTTAGCCTCGAGTGTGCAGACTCGGCCCTGTAATAGAATAATGCACTTTGTTATAAAGTAGAATATAATGCAGAAAACTTAATTTGTAAAGTTATAAAGTGACTATACCTTTGACTTGAATTGCTTTCGAGGTGCATACATGTATCTGTCCATGCTGTAATAAACCGATTTCTGTCAACCTTAACCATGTATCCGCAAGATAAGTTATGACACGCAGATATTGGCTATACTCCTCGCACATGGCAGCCTACTTTTGCTGGTAAGACAAAGTGGTCGATGAATGAATAAGGGACTGCCATGAATGGTAAAAGTCTTCACACTTATGACCAAGCGCAGTGCTGCAGTTCTTCATTACGCACTGATTTATGTGCCAAATGCAAAGGATGTGACGTGTTGTGGGGAAACATGCTTCAATGGCTTTCATAAGTGCCAAATCCTGATCTGTAACAAATACCAAGGGCAACAATGCCCCCTTTCCAACCATCCACTTCTTTAAGGTATCCAATGGCTCTGCTCTGGTCGAAGAAAGAGAGGGGCGGCGGAATAAATGATGGAGAGAGAGAGATGTCGATGGATTATAGGGCAAAAAACATTTTGATGGCAATTTTGTAAATAAGGGGTCTTTTAGACGCACGTTTTCTCTATCCGGGATTACCAATCCCACCCCCCCTTGGTATTATATTGTACACAGGAGCCTAGCATTATTTTTATCCCGGATTAGTAATCCCAACCCATTTTTTGGGAACCAAACGAAGGATAAGGCGGGATTAGACGCCTTAGTCCAATCCCAGGCGCCTAATCCCTGAATCAAACGAGGCCTTTGAGTGTTGTCTTTGTATTGACGTAGAAATGTCGGTTTCCTTTATTTTATTTTATTTTATTTTTTGAACGGTATGTCGATTTCTTTTATTCGGCCGATTTTTTAAAGCTTTGCTCGGTACGTAGGACCCACTTTTGACAGGAGTTGCCAACCTCGGGATGTGTCATGTCCCTTCGTATGATGCTAAGGTTTCGATCAGTTGGTATAGATTACGTACAGATTATGTATGGAGCCCAATGAAAGATACTATCACAAATGATCCGAATCATTCATAATTTTATGATACTGGCCACATAAAAATTTAACTCAATTACATAGGTAGGTATAACTACTTGATCCAAACTTTTACTTTTTCATTTAAAAGTTACGATCTTAAATTCTGAATGAAAATTGAAACATTAGATTAAGCATTTACACTTATTCAGTTAAGCTGGTTTTTTTCCGAAATCACTTGAAAAAATCTATTAAAATTATTGAATGGCTTGGATAATTTGTGTGAGCTCCCTAATGAACCTCATGCACGACATGTACATAATTTTGTTTGTATGTGGTCGATACCCACGGTCGGTCTCATTATTTATGGTCTTGTGGGGCACGTGGTGTCCCGTGGATAAAGGTATGGGGGCATCACGTGAGAGTGCCCGAAGAACATAAAATAATTACTCTCAAGCTCGACTCTCAAAAAAATTTATTTCTCAAACCCGTGCTAGTAGCCCATATATTTATCTAAAGTATAATACCCTAGTATAAATTAATCATTTACACTAGTATAAACTACAGTTTACAACCGTAATAATTATAATTATATGAAAACTAAAAAATATATGTAGATATATGCTTTTAAAAAAAATAGGGTAATGCTTATATATAACTATGGGAGTGAATTTTTTTCTTAATATATTCTATAGTATATAAATATAAAATGCACATCATTGTAGTAATTATTTTGTGCGGGACAGGCCGAGCTTGATTTTAATAAATATTCTCAAGACCAACCCATTAACTAAATGTAAGTGGTGGCTAGCTCATGCGGTAGAGCTCTTGGATGCCCCACGCTGCATCCCGGGATCGAGTCCCATGACCTCCTTCCCCCATGTAATAGATTAGGAATAACGAATGAAAAAAAAAAAACACATTAACTAAATGAGCTTAAAAACTAAAACCCAACCTAAGCCTATCTACAATCTACAACTTACTAATAAGAGAATTCTATGTACTTCATGTGGTTTGCATTTTCAGTTCCCATTTTACCCTTCTTATGTGTTTTATTTCCAGTCTTGCCACCCGTAGGCGCAAAGTATAGAGATGTGCACCGCTTCACCACGTCAATATTCTTCCACTATCTTTCTCCCATGTTCACAGGGTTGGAATTAAACTTGCTCACCATGTCATATCAAGATTTTCCAATTGAAAATTTTGGTGTGTTCATTGCAAAATGATACAACCCCGGACTGCGGGGTAGGAGCCACCTCTAGAATCTCAGGAGCCACCTCTTTGTATGAGCCACATATCGAATCCCAGAGTGAGAACAAAGTGCTATTCAGAAGTAAGTGCTATACCTCCCGAGGGAAAGTCGCTGGGCCAATATGCAATGAGGACATTGCATCATAAGGTGGGGAGAATGTGATATCCCATGACCTACCTGGATGCAACGAAGTTCTATGATGTGAGAGAATAGATCATGTCCTAACTTACACAAGGCCTTTTAAAGCCGTGCAGGCATGAAAGCTCATTGGTACTTTGCAGTTTAGCTTGCTCACCCTAGAACGATCCAGGAATGGTTGATCTACTCAGCTGTGGAAAATAATTTTAATACAACGACAATGAGCAATGAGCACGGATGCACACGTCAAATTAACACTAGTACATATAATAGAAAAAGAACGGCTGGATTGGTCAGGCTAGCGGGGCAGCGTGAGCTCCTATATTAGCTTGTATTTGCTCTTAAAATACTACTCTGTGATGCTCTAGCACATTTTCCATTTTTACACCACACATTGGTGTACAAGCCACAATATATTTTTCAATCACACATTAACGTGGCTGGTAGAATTATGTGTGATGAAGAAGGTTCTTAAAGCAATAGTTGATGGTACTGTATGAGTAATAGCACCTTATTCGTGCCTGAAGGCACGCCCTAACACAAGAGAAGAACTGAGTATGTGAGAGACCCAAACTAAAATCAAACCAATAATCACACAGAAGATCCATACAAAATAAAATCATACTAAGAATCCCACATAAATATGAACCGGAAAATAACACATCATCCAATTCTTTACTAGCCCTTAACTTGAGTGAATTCTAATGATCTTCTTCACAAGATCATTTCCTCCCACAACGACTAATTAAGACCAATCCCATGGGATCACTCCCTTCTTATTTATCCTACACACCGGGGTCCTAAGTGAATACACCCAAGTGATCGACTTAGCATGGATTCACCCATGACCCAAACAAAAATAAAAGATAGCCATGTGGAACCTATCATGCCATGAAATAATTAGGGTTCCGACAAAACCACACACTGTCCAATACTGCACCCATGTTAGCACCCGTTTCCATCCTTATGCCCGTCCGGTAACTTGCCGTGGCCATGGCTCACAATTCACAATCCTCAACTTCACACTTCCAACACTTTTATTTTTCATTCTAACTTAAAACGACTAAATGGTCTCACCACTCCATAACAAATCCCCAATGATCCTAATGTCCGTCCGTTCTAAATTCTCGTAGACAGTAACCATCATGACAAATAACGCCAATATAAAATTTAAAACAATTCAACACATAACAATTCTAATAACACAAAGTTAATGTCTAGAGATGAATTTTATTCAAATTTCAAATTAAGGGTTATAAATTGAACATGCTCACACTCTCAAATGAACTGCTGAGGTTCGAGTCTCGCCTAAGGCAGGACTGTGGAGTTCGGCTTATGCATTATATCACCTAGGTGGTACCATGGTGACAGTCTGTTTTCACAGACAGTAGCTATGACTCGAACCGAATATTTCACAGCGGATCGGGAGCCCCTCAAACCCTTTTTTTGAAAAAAAAATATATATTATTATAAAGTATTTATTACACATAGATCGAGGAATCGAGACCTAGCAGTCCAAATGTTATGAAATCTTACGGGCTATTGGGGTGTTTGGGAACCTACTTTTCAGCTTTTCATTTTCAGTTTTTTGGCTTTTTGGATTATGACCAGAATGGGTTTTGAATCTAGGAGGAGTGTTTGGGAGAAACGTTCAGATTGCGTTTTGCAAAAGTGGTAGTGTTTGAGAGAAAATGGTGAAAATGCATTATTGATTGATTGTTTACCATTCCCTTATTTATTGGTTATGGTATAAAAAATATGTACAAATATTGCTTTAAACAATTTTTTAAAACTCGTAACGGGAAATTTGTTTGTAAACCGTCGCGTCCAATTTTGATTTATTTTTATTTTTTGTTAGAAATTAGTTTTTGCTATTTCCTATTTTTTGGTAATTTAAAGTACCCCTACTAAAATTACTATACAAAATCGAAGTAATGATGTAGTAAAACAAATGGGGTGTTTTTTTTTTTTTTAATCAAAATCATCAAAGCACTACTAAGCAAAAAAAAAACCATTAATGCACTTTTTCTAGAGCTCCATCAGACCACCTTGCGGATAAAAAAAAATAAAAATAACGTGGACAAATCACAACCCAGAAAATCTTCCACTTCCTTCCAATCGACGATGAGGGCAAGATCCAAACGATTTTCCTGCAAGAACAGAACAGCAACACGAATCGGTGTTGAAATCATAGGCGTCTCTCCTTCTCTCTCTGGTTTGTGTGTTGTGTGGAATAGAATAATGTAAAGAAGGGGTAGATATGAGAGAGATAAATGAGGGGAAAATAAAAAATGGAGAATGGGAAAAGGAAGGCCACACTTGTTTTTGAGATTCTGCTTCTAAAGTTGAAAATGACAAATGAGTTATGAAGAATGGATTTTGGGTGGGAGGCATCCAAACACCAAAAGGCAAAAATAAGAATGAGAAAATGTAAAAAGGAGGCGCCCAAACAGGCTTTTAATATAAGATCTTAGGAACATATTTTGTTTAGAACACATTTTCAGGAGGTGTGTTTTTTTTTTTTCTTTTTGGAACACAAATCAGGAGGTGAGTTTAAGTGGGGCCAAAAGTGTTCTTCAACAAAATATACCCAAATTTGACCCTTGTTGAAAAAATGGCTTGATTATGGTTTAGGGAAGTGGTTTTAAGAGCCAATAAAATTCATACATGCTCAAAACACCACCCGATAATACTTCCAGTAAAAACAGAATTTAGAAAACAGTCTCGCCTCCCGATAAATTAATAGAAGCTTCAACTAGTTACCGAGTTTGTCAGATTTTGTTGCTAAGAAATACTCCTATTCTTCTCAAACCTAACTAAAATACCTCTAAAATTTAAGATATTCTACAGATTACTAATAGATTAGAATGTAAGCAACAATTTTTATAAAAAATACTTTTAAATCAGGTTAAAGTCTGGCCAAACAGATTGTGTTTAAAACCGACGAAATTTACAAAACTCTAGATTGGCAAAGATTGGACAGTTGAATCGACTTGAGTCCAAGTAGACATTTGACGAGGACACATTAAAGTATCACGGGGCCAAAAATCAGAATTTATTAACCGTCCAAACAATTTATAAGCGGCTCCGTAGTTCCTGTTGAGCAGAACAGCATTCTAAAATGCACTAAAGAAAATATAATATTTTTGAAAATTCATAATCACCATTTCCTTGTGCTTTGCTTTATTACTGAATAAGTACATGATAGTTTTGTCTTTCGCTCACATCCACAATAATGGGAACCTAAAACTGCCAAGAACCGTTGAACAGAATATTGATAGGTTTAGACGGTACGTTGAGCTTTTTCTGAAAGATAATGAGAAGAAGAAGGATAAAATTATATCTAGATAACATGTTTTTAACAAAAAGTGGGATTTTGACCGAGCCCTGTTTCAGGACTGCCTACGTATCTTCGGCCGTAGGAGAATCAGGTCATCACGTAGTTCAAGAAAATACAAAGAGAGAATTGGGACTGAGCCCGGCCTCAGGGCTGCCTACGTATCTCCGGTCTCAGGACAATCAAGTCACACGTAAATTGAAACAAAACTGAAGTTTTAGAGAAGTTGGACTCGCTGAGAAATTTAACCGAAGAGGGAATAGAGAAATTTTTGGAAGAGGAATCGGTAGGAATCTAGACTCTAGAGGGGAAAATATATCTGGGGATTAAAAATAATCATTGAAAAAGTCTGGGACATCTTTGGAATGGTTTTGAAGTTGAAAATATGTTTAGGAGCTAAGAAGCACGGGTACCGGTACGCGGTACGGGTACGTGTACGGTATGGATACCGGTACGCGATACAGTAAAAACCTAAAAAAGTAGGGTACGGGTACGTTTGGGTACGTAAGTGTAAATTTTATTTTTTTCCCATATTTTACTATGTTCCATTGCACAAACTAAATAAAACACTCATTTTATCAACAAAAAGAAGCATAAATAAGAGTGGGACAATTCATTTAAATCATCTTCAACATCACCAGTACTATAAGGAACAGTTGAACTAGAAATTGAGCCAAAACTGCTTGATGCTGATGAACCTGAACTCATTTTCCTATAATCAAATTAAAAAAAATTAAATACACCATTTTTTACGGTACCCACTACCCACTGACCCCATCATTTACAGTATAAAATACAGTCTAGTTGTGAAAAAAAAAAAAACGAGTTTTTTTACCTACAAAAAAAAAACAGATCTGTACAAAAGAGGGAAAAAAATTTTAAAGGGAAAGAAATTGATACTCACTTACTCAGTCTGATATCTCAGATGAGAGGAGAGAGAGAATGCGAGAGAGAGAGAATACGAGAGAGACTGAGAGAGAATACGAGAGAGAGAGACTAACCAGATCGCAGTGGTGTAGTCGCTGAGGAGCTCAGAGCTCTCGGCTATGGCTGCTGCTGCTGATGTAAAAGAATACGTCTGATGTGGTGTTAAAGGCATAAGAAATTGCACATTAACCCCTTAACTTTTGAGTTTTTTCATTCGGGTCCCTAAAAGTTTTTAAACAATTATATTTTCACCCAAACGTACCCAGATCTGTACCCAATCGAAGTACCCAGGTGTACCCAGCCGTACCATGAATAGTGCAAACGTACCCGGTACGTTTTTACCGTACCCGGTACGTTTTTTTGCCGTACCCATCCGTACCCGTACCCGTACCCGCACCCGTATGCGGTACTCGTACGGCAACATTTTTGGAGTACCCGTGCTTCATAGTTTAGGAGGATAGTAGGACTTTGCTGAAGAAATTTTGAAAAATACTCGTCCTAGGCCGCCGAAGGCTGGCGGGTGATCCCGGGATATTTTTGAAGAGTTTTAATGCTGAAAATGGGTTTGAAAGACAGTAGGAATCTTTATAGGGAAAAGTTAAAAATTTCCATCTGGAGCTGAAAACCTGCAACTGGCGGGCCCTGGGACAGCTCCGGTACAGTGTTAGAGGGAAAAAATGAGTGTAGAAGATTCGAAGGATCTTTTGAAAAAAAATTTAATTTTACCGTTCGGAGCCGAAAACTAATCTTCGACGGGACCCGGAATAGCTCCGGTAGGGTTTTGGAATCTAAGCTAGAAGAACTGATACCAAATGGTGAAATCAAAATATTAAAGGGGAATCAAAGATTCAAAATAGATGACAAAATCCCATTCAAGGGGATGAACCCCTAAGGGCAGAGAGATAGAAACCAAGTCTCTATCAATATATATCAGTATTCTTAATAATCAAAGCTATCTAATGGGAAGACTAGATACCTATTTATAGACTCACGGGTACTAAGGACATAAAATGACATCATGAATTGGTTAATGATGTAATAACCCGAATTTTCATAAAATAAAAATTCAAATTATATTTTAATATTAATAATTTTCTCGGAAAATTATTTCATCACCGGTCGATTTATTTAAATCAGTATATATTCGTCCGCGTAAATTCGTACACATGCCAAGGACAATACGGTAGAGAGAGAGAGAGAGAGAGAGAGGCCGTGAGAGAGAGAGGGAGAGAGAGAGAGAGCCGGCTAGAGAGAGAGAGAGAGAGAGAACCCAATTGGCCATTTCCAATTTTGACCAAATCCTCCAATTTTGACTTTCCAATTATGGCATATCTTTCCATTTAGGGTGTTGTCTCTCTCAGGGAGACACAATCTACCCACTGACGCGCCTAGATTTACTAGCAATTGACTTCCTTCATTTATCAGTACATTTTGTTCCGGAAGATTGCGTAGTCGCGTAGGGCTTACACTGCGTAACTCGACTAGGTGAATTCACCATGTGACAAATAGGATGACGCACCTAATTATAGGATGACGCGCCTAAGATAGCATGACGCGCCTAAGGATTTAGTGACGCACCTAAAGATCTAGTAGCCCTAATAGCCTTATGTTCAATTGCAGTACAATTTCCTCCGACTAAGTAGGTAGTCGCGTAGAAAGTGAACAGAACGAACACGTAGTCACATTAATTTCCCCTAGCATTATTTGCCTAGCATGACGCACCTAGATTTTATGACACGCCCATAGATATGGTACTTTAATAGCCTCATGCTTTTAGTCAGTACAGATTAGTCCGGAATCAAGCCTATCGCGTAGAAATTACTCCGGAAAGACCCGTAGTCACTCT
>JAXBDA010005319.1:0-25004 GCA_036023075.1 Gaultheria prostrata
TGCTTTTACCAATTTGAAGTTGAGTGGAGAATGGGCCCACACATGAATCAGCTGGCAGCTTATGATTGGCCATGGGTACCACGTCAGCTTGACAGAATGGTACCCAATTTGCACCTAAAATTTTCTCCTAGGGAAGACACAAATTGAAAACATTGGAAGTCCGTAGTGTGAATGCAATAAATAGCGGCTTTATACAAATAAATTGAGATGGACAGGGTAAACAAATATCTTTAAATTTTCAAACGGTCAAACCTAATTTGTCATCTGCCGACCTTGGCAGCAACAAGGAAGATGCATTAAAAGTTAAAACCTTCATTATTTATACCACACATCTGCCTAGCCAAAACCAACAATCCACACCTTAAAAAATGTCTTCATCTCAATCTTCTCCCTCCTCCCCTCAACCAACCTCAGCCGACTCGCCGCCATCGAACCTCCCGTTAAAAAAAATCCCCGGCGACTACGGCTTACCCATTCTCGGCCCGTACAAAGATCGCTATGACTATTTCTACAATCAAGGCAAGGACGAATTCTTCCGCTCCCGAATCCAGAAATACAACTCCACAATCTTTCGGACCAATGTGCCCCCGGGACCATTCATTGCCCACAACCCAAAAGTCATTGCCGTACTTGACGCCGTCAGTTTTCCCATCCTCTTCGACACCACGAAAGTCGAGAAGAAAAACGTCTTCGACGGCACTTTCTTCCCCTCCACCGCCTTTACCGGCGGCTACCGCGTCTGCTCCTTCCTCGACCCCTCCGAACCCAACCATGCCATCCTCAAAGGCTTGTTCCTCTCTCTCCTTGCTACCAAACACAGCAAATTCATCCCTCTCCTCCAAAACTCTCTCTCAGATCTCTTCACAAATATCGAAGACAGCCTATCGAAATCCGGCAAAGCAGATTTCAACACAATGAGCGATAACATGTCGTTTTCGTACGTGTTCCGCTTGTTCTGCGATCATGACCCGTCTGATACGAAAATCGGATCAGACGGGTCGAAACTTCTCTCGAGTTGGTTGTTCTTGCAACTTGCACCTCTGTTTACACTCGGATTAAAATATCTCCCCAACTTTCTCGAGGATTTTTTGCTACACACATTCCCATTACCGTTTTTTCCAGTAAAATCCGGTTACGAAAAAATCTACGACGGATTTTATGTTTCGGCATCGAAAATATTGGACGAGGCTGAGAAATTAGGGATGAAAAGAGACGAAGCCTGTCATAATTTGGTTTTCATGGCTGGATTTAACTCATATGCAGGAATGAAAGTTATGTTTCCGGATCTTATCAAGTGGGTGGCATCTGCAGGGGAGAGTTTACACGGGCGGCTAGCTGACGAAATCAGGACCGTTGTTAAGTCCGAAGGTGGGGTCACATATTTAGCCTTGAATAAAATGAGTTTGGTTAAATCAGTGGTGTATGAAGCGTTGAGGATTGAGCCGCCGGTTCCGTTCCAGTACGGTCACGCTAAGGAGGATATGGTGGTCCACAACCATGACGCTGCGTTTGAGATCAAGAAAGGGGAGATGATCTTCGGATATCAGCCGTGCGCTACCAAAGATGGGAAGGTTTTCGAGAATCCGGAGGAGTTTGTGGGGGATAGGTTTGTGGGGGAGGAGGGAGAGAAGTTGTTGAAGTATGTGTACTGGTCGAATGGGAGGGAGACTGATGATCCGACAACTGCGAATAAGCAGTGTCCGGCGAAGGATATGGTGGTGCTGTTGTCGAGGGTAATGTTGGTGGAGTTCTTTTTGAGGTATGATACGTTAACGGTCGAGGTTGGGACGTTGTTGTTGGGGGCATCAGTTACGATTAAGTCATTGACCAAGGCCGGGGTGACTGCATGATATTGATCTGCTGTGGTTTTCCAGATTTGTCGAATCTCGTTTTTTTATACAACTACAAATCATACAGTGTCATGTAGATCGACTGTTGTGATCGATGTTATGGCCGGTTATTGTGTCTAAAGCATTATTGTTTTTTTCATGTATGTTGGATGGCGAATGTAGGTGTATGTGTTTGTCTAAATGTGTAGAAGGCAACCTTGTGTCAGAGTAATAATTCAATACTTTCAATCATATATGTAGCGACAAATCATTCGATAGAAACACTTATTATTCACTCTTGTTGAGTATTGTGGAGACAAGGGGTGACCCACATAGGATAGTGTGATGATGATCTTTTATTTATGGGGAGTAACACATGATGTTGGCACATTATACTCCGGCAGTACCCAATAATTAGCCATTGATTCGGATCAACTATTGGACCCGAGCACATGCTAGAGATTGTCAAGCCAAACTATTTCGTAAAAAAAGTCATATTGATTGGATACCGATCAAGAAATGATTCTAGCAAGTTTCTTCTGACAAAATGAAGGGTTCTTCAAATTATTAATCAAGTATGCCCAACTCAAATTTCAGTTGACTGGCAAACTTGCATGAGACAATCTTCCCCTGTATTTGTGGCTTACATTTTGTGTATGTGAATTAGCTAGAGAGACAGTTGATTTTTGTATCATTTTCTAAAATAATAGACCATATTGTATGACTTTTGCAGTTGTATATATGTACAAATTGCGCTCAAAGGTACTTAATTATTTATGGTTTACTCCAGTCTTATATATTGAAATCGAAACATAATAGATGGCGTGGAAGCAACATTCAAATATGATCAAGTAATCAGAATTAAATAACACAATTATATGGAGTAACATAAGTACGGAATTCGAGGAAATAAGAAAAACCGGTCTGCAATATTATGAGGCGGGTAGCTATTGTTGACTGTCCTAAAGTCATTGTTGTCTTCTCACGTAAAGGTTGTAGCCAGTGGCGGGGCACATAATTATTCTCTTAGGAAAGGACTCGGCTTCGTATATTCATTTCTGCTCAATTATCTTCTTGATGCACTCTGTTTTTCTTACTTCCTATATATCTTGATAAAATGACTCGGCTTGTCAAATAAAATGTCCACGCAAAAAATCTATGTTGATCAAATACTCTCAACCATTTTCATCGAAATACTTATACTCAGAAAAATAGAAGGCTGTCTAACCATTTTTTTGCAAGATAAAATTCTCTTATCAAGTTAGAAATTTACAATCAACTTTAATTTTTGTGTGGACATATGATTCGATGATCTCTACAATATAAACGGCTCAGATCATCAGAAAGACATTCTGTGAACTAATCTGCAGCCCTAAATGGCTAAATCCAACAACAGAGAATGAATTCTTGATAAGATATAGTCAATTCTTAATTAAGTGCCATACAAGATAAGGGGAAACTTCACTGAGATTATAGATTTAAATACAGGCTGGAACAAGACATCCAAACTTGTTGAGGAGCATATGTTTATAATTTCTTGCACTGAAATCAGACTTTCTGAAATATATGCGGGGCTTTGTCTATATATCTGGATAGCAGATTCTCTCAAATCATTCCATCTTTCGCTTTGCTTCCTCGTAGAGTTCATCAATGCAGTCCTGCATATGACTCCAAAGTGAGAGAAAGAGATATGAGACTCATGACATGGTGGTTGTTTTGCAAACAAATTAGGAGTAGATTTTCAGATTTTAGCTTTTAAAAAAGGTGTTGTGGGGGAGTGCCAAAAAATTTCATCCCAGCTTTTGAAAATCTACGGATTCTTAGATGCAAATACGAAACAAAATTAGATTCGAGAGAAGATAGGTCTAAGGTCATTTTTGTGTCATATTTTGGATTGTAAGTACTCTGAAAGCTGTTTTCCAGTTTTGTAATAAACAGTACCAGCTCATACATTATAATCCCGTAACTATAGTAAAGATGTATATCTGCATCGATTGAAATCTGAAATTTAGAATCTTTAGCAGAATCTGAAGCTAGAATCTAAAATTTACATCTACGGCTATTGCAAATACGCCCATGGAGCATTTTAAATTAACCGAAAAATGAAAAGTAAACATTTTATTTTATCTATAAAAAAGCATTGCCTTTATTTCTTAACAACGAAGTTTTTACAATTAACAAAAAAAACGGTGCCTCTATTTCTTAACAACGAAGTTTTTACTATTTCGCTAAAAAAGAGAACATTTTATTTAATAAGGTAAAAAGCAAAACCCAAAAATTTAAACTTCCTAAGCAAAGCATATTATAAGTCAACTCATGTAAGTACAACACCAAATCATTCTTAACCAAGGAGGTAAAGCAAAACGATCGGTTAATAGGGAGACAACTCCTCTTCATGTCATGTCAGTAAGTCTCCACGTCAAGAACTTTTTTTGGTTACCTACCGGATACCACGTGGCCGAGCCTACGTGGTACCCGAACGTTGTATCCGGGCTGAAACCATATTGTATGTATGAACCATAAAATTAAACTCATGCTTTATAGTATTGATTGAGATTGATGATGATGTTGCAAAAATCAAAGGAAGAGACACAGGAGACTTAATGCAACAATGAAAGACGAGAAGATTCGGATATAACAATGTATAAAATTTACTATCTCCCAACAAAGTATATGTTTTGATAGTTAAGTTACTGAAGCTTAAACTCAACTCGAGTAATCTTGGGGACCAATTCTACCGTCTACTAACCGGTGCACAACTCGAATAATCTTGGGGACTAATTGTACCATCCACTAGCAGATGCACAATAAAATTCAGTTGGGATTGTTTTACGTAACGAAAAAGCCTTTTAGATTTTACATACAATCACCACATTAAATGTGCTTGAGAAAGAAAATAGTTAGCACATTGATGCTTAAGAAAGAAAATAGTTAGCACGTTGATTAAGGGGTTCGTTTCTTTATTTTTGAGACAATTAGTAAAGGTTGGTTTGACAATCCCTTTGTTAATTAGCACTAGTGCAATTCTTTAGTGAAATAAATGTAAAACACTATAATTAAACACGTGAGTCGTGACCCTCTACCCGTAAGATGCATACACCCCTGACGAGCTCTAAAGAAGTTGATAACGTCTCATAAGTTTCGAACCTAACATGTACTAGGGAACAAACTCCTATAAGTCCGAGGCCTTTTTTTTTTTTTGACACTTTACTATTTGCCAAAATGAAAATACTCAAAAGTCAAGTTTACAAGAAAAAAGGGTGAAACACTTGTTTCAGACCATTTGTAAACAGAGAGAGAGAGAGAGAGAGAGAGAGAGAGAGAGAGAGAGAGAGAGAGAGAGAGAGAGAGAGAGAGAGAGAGCAATGATGCTAAATAGAGGACAGATTATGAATTCTTGATAAGATGGAGTAATTCTTAAGTACCATACAGATAAGGGGAAATTTTGATTGAGGTCTTATGTACTATATACAACCAAGCAGGAACAAGACATCCAAACTTGTTGGGTAGCAGATGTTTATAATTTCTTGCACTAAAATCGGACTTTCTGAAATATACGCGGGGCGTTTTTCTTTATATCTGGATATCAGATTCTAACAAATCATTCCATCCTTCGCTTAGCTTCCTCATAGAGTTCATCGATGCAGTCCTGCATATGACACCAGAGAGAGAGAGATGAGAATCATGACATCGTGGGGATTTGCAAAAAAATTCTAGGTGCAGATTTTGAGATTTGTGCTTTAAAAAGGTGTTGTGGGTGTTTGTCAAAAAAATTCATCCCAAATTTTGAGAATCTACGGATTCCTAGATGCTTAAATAGGAAACAAAATTAGATCCGAGAGAAGCTAAGTTTGAGGTGCTTTTTGGATCAGATTTTTAGATTAGAAGTACTCTAAAAGCTGTTTTTTCAGTTTTTACAGTAAACAGTACCAACTTTTACAACATCTTAATCCCACAACTATGGTAATCATGTATGTCACTATATCTGGATCGATTGAAGTCTGAAATCTAAAATCTAAAATATGCAACCATCGTTTATACTAGCCGATCAAGAAAATGAAAAGTGAATTCAAGTTGCTAGACAAAAGTACCTTGTAGTATTTCAGCAACTGTGGCCTCTTCAGTTTAAATGTTGGAGTCACAAGATTTCTCTCAATGTCAAAAGGATTCGGCTCCAGATGAACCGCTCTCAACATTTCGAAGCCTCGAAGCTGTGAAAATGTCATTCAGGTCAGAGGTAAGGAACAAAATTTAAGCTTAGAATTAACAACAGAGGAATGAGTGAGGAGTTTGTTTTCGTACTTTGTTCTTCTGACCGGTGCTATTGAGCTCGTCTAGAATGTATTTCCTTGCCTTCAAGTTTTCACACAACATTTTGAAATTTCCTGTTTGGTTATTGCTTGCTGCCCATTCCTCCAGCGCCAAACGGTCTGGGACCACCACGGCTACCGGGAAAGATTCAAAACTGTTCCCATAGACCCAAATCTGTGCACCAGAGAGTAAAACAACGGAAACTACTTGAATACATTGGTGTACACGTCCGATCTCCAAGATTTCTATATATAGGCAAAATACTTACAGATGTCACAAGAGAGCATCGCGAGAATGTGTTTTCAAGGTTTTCAACAGCAATATATTCCCCTTGAGACAGCTTGAAAATGTTCTTTTTCCTGTCTATGATTTTCATTGCACCATTTGGCTGCCATTCTCCAATGTCACCTGCAATCACATCATATTGGGTATCTATAAGCTTTTGTTGCAAATAAAACAGTTGATTATATAAAAGAATTTGCAGAGAAAAACAATGCTAGATGCATGAATTTCTTTTATAGTGTTTCTGTTCCCATCATATTAAAACACATACGGGGTCATGGATTTGGCGAGAAATTTAGCAAGGGAAAGGAAGGTGATAGGCAAACTCATGAAATAAATTTGGCTTGCCCTCAGAAATCCTCAATCGCAATACAATCTAAATCTTCTCGAATAAATAATTTCAAAATGCAAGCTTACCTGTATGAAACCACCCATCCACAAGAACTTCCTCATTTAGGTCTTGACGCTTGTGGTAACCAGAGAACAAGGTTTTCCCCCTCAGACAGATTTCACCACGCGGTACGCTAGCAAGTGCATCATATTCCAGTTCCGGCACCGACTCCAGCCTTGACTCAATGGTTGTCATGGGAACTCCAACAGTTCCGATCATAGAAAAAACATTCGCTATGGATGTGAAACAACCACCGCAGCTCTCAGTAAGACCTGCATTTTGTTGAGATATGAGATTATATGACATTCATATAATTGGTGAATGAATTTCCAGGAAGTTTCTGACCTGATCAAAAAATACTTTTAAATAAGCAAGAGATGGTCACAATTTGTATGCTTCCCCTTCAATTTCCTAAATGGCCTTCTAAAAATGTTCCCAAACAAAGTGGTGCCTTAGGTTACCTTTTCAAAACAAAAATGAAAAACGGTGGAGCTTCTATGTATCTTTCAAACGTTTACTTCACTAATGGCATATCATGAAATTTGAATTACTGTCTCAAATTTAGTTCAAGCACATACAATCATTTTCTAACAAAAATATTAGGGAAAAAAATCATCCCTTGTTGCAGAAATTGGTGAAATTGCCAAGAGGTCAATTTGGATGGAAAAACAAGTGATGATGGTTTTCATATCATAAAGTCATTGGAAAAAGGTTAATTGTCCTGAAAATTACATACCATATCCTTGTGATATGACAGCACCGCATGAAACCCTCAGAAACTCCTCCACGTGCCTCGACAAAGGTGCAGCCCCTGATAACATTAAATGGATTTGTCCCCCTAATCCTTGTTTGATCTAACATGAATCCAGACCTGAGCCATCACTAGACAGTACACAGAAGTTTTGCAATAACAATGAGGAAGAAGAATCTAACCGACCTTATCAAAGACAAGCTTGTCCAAGAGAGGAGCTGCTTCGTCTTGTTTCAGTCCCTTCTCCAGATTCCCCAATTTGCTGTTAATAGCTTCCCAATATTAGATGCAGTAAAATAAACCATAAAGTGACAAAGCATAAAGGATAAGCTTATTTTGGATTTTTTTTTTAAACAAATGAAGAAAAAAAGTGGCAAAGACATCAAAAAGAGCACGTACTAATTATATGCATACTGGAACAGTGTCTTCTTCAATGCACCTCCCGATGAAATTTTACCCATAGCACCTTCATGCACAAATCATAGACCAAATTGTTACTCAAAAGCATTAAACGAAGAATTCCTTGAAATGGCTGTGTACGTACCTGTGTATATTCGGTCATAAATCCTCGGAACCCCAGAAAAAAAAGTTGGTTTCAGTTCAACAATGTCTTCCATCAAATATCTGACGTCCTGTCAGTAAGAAGCACGAAAATGTAAGTTGGATATGAGGCTAGATTGTAGCTTCCAGAGGCCAAATTGAACTCAACAAAAAGGGAAGACTAAATAGCGAGAACTGAATCTTAAACTTACGCCTTGCCAAAATCCTATTGAAGAGCCCCTGTAGATGCAGTAGGTTTCAATTACTTGGTCATATACGTGGGCTAAAGGAAGGAAGGAGAAGTATGAATCATCTGCTGTAGCCTGAAAGTGGAACTTATTGTCAGAATCTTGAGCACGATATAATCACATGATTGTTAGAGAAAATGACATTATAGCTCATTTAGAATGACTGATAATGTTCGGTACTACTCAGGCTAATAACTATTGTAAGGTTGTAGAAACACCATCGATGCTCGGGCAGAAGTTACTTCATGAAAAGGCAGCAAGAAGATTACTAGTTAGGCTGTATTCTGAAAGCAGGTTCAAAACCTTTTGCTCTTGAAACATAATAAATAGAACTGAATATTTACCACTCTGTCTGTTTCGAATAGTAGTTGATCAGTAGACAAAACTTCTGCCATGAGAGCCTCGTTGGTTAAGATAACACCTTTAGGCTCTCCTGTCGTTCCACTTGTATACATGATTGTGCAAATGTCAGTCCTCTGTTTCGAAGGAAGTTCATGATCCAAACATCCCTGAAAAAGTATATGGATAAACAAGGTGGACGGAAATGAGGTCAAATTGAGAAAAACTACAAAAAGATGTTCATCAGCCATAAAATAAATCTATTATTTACCAATAGAGCAAATTCTTTCCAAGAGAAACAAGAGACACCGAGGTCTTCAGCTTCCTTCTTTTGAATGCTAGAAATCTCTCCAAAGCTGACGATGGCTTTAGAAAGGAACACGTATATTTTATTAATTACTTTATGTTAAGAATGCGAATTAACTGAGGCTTTTTGATGAAATTGGCATTTTGACTTACTTTTTAGATTTGACGACCACTTAGGAAGGCATGTTAGCATCTGCATGAAGAGTAAAACAGTTATGTATTACAAGCAATAGTAATAATTGGCTTATCATGCGGATGGGGAATTAAAGCCTACAAATCCAAATTGAAAAGACAAAAGCAAAGAAACATGATAGCCACAGTTCCAACAAGTAGAACATTAGTTACACCGTAAACTCAAAGTTCTGCAGACGTAAAATTTCTAGGGGTACTCTCACTTCAGCAAAATGGTGAGCAAATTACTACTAATTGATTACTGAGACATCAAATTCCAAGCTCAGCTTCGGGTGACTGAACTAAAATTCCACTGCAGAGAGGTCTTCCGATGAAATAGCGAATGATTGCAACTTTAGAAATAGAAAATCCATAATTCACATAGATCACAATCCTCAAACAACCAATAAGAAACGAAACCATACAGCGGGTATCTTGTTCTCTTGAACAAAAGCAATCGAAACTTCAGCATGATTGATAATGAACTCCACAGCATTAGGACCTATGACATGAGCAAAACAGAATCTTAACTCAGTCACTACTTCACAAAATTAAGTCACCCGCATTTCCGGCCCAAGAATATTCACTTCCTTGTATCAACCACCAACTAGTTTAATGGGGAAAAAGAGGAGAGGAAGAAAACATACCAAGTGTGTCATACAGCGGCACATAGGTTATGGCATGGCTGTTACATGCCTGTGACAAAATCAAACAGAGCTGTTATTCACCGGAAGCAACTACAGACCCTTATAGTTTTCACAAAAAGTGCAAATGCAGCAATATCAGCTCAACATTCTGGACAACTCAATAAAAGTTTCTTGATTTTAGTACTTTCTATGTTAGATTGCAGATAGTCTTGGCCGTCCCAAACAAGTATTGAAATGGTAACTCTGATAGTTGATGCAAACTACAAATATATAATCAAATAAGTGTATACCTCCATTGAGATTATCCATTCCGGGCAATTGGATCCGTATATGCCACACCGGTCTCCCTGATAGCACATAAACCAACACCTGATGAGTCAGTTTCTGTTGTGCCGAAACTCGAAGTATGAGAATATAAACAAATCAACAAAATGTCAAATTCAAGGCGAAATTCCAACAGTTTCAAATATACAAACATACATGCATTCAGACATAAAACTTTGCAATATCAACTGACAGAATTTCAGTTCAAAAAAAATAACTCACAGGATTGAGACCACGGCTGCGAATTGCGGAACCGATACGAAGGGAGGAATCATAAGCCTCTCCATAGGTGATCCATACATAGGAACCTGCCTGTCAAAAAAATTCCTATCAGTTCAGTGATTTTTCCTTCTTCTTCTTTTTTTAATCTTGTTGGAACCAAAATACATGGACCCTTAATCAGAACCGGCCTGAGATTCTCGGGGCCTAAGACAAACTTTTAAGGAGAAAAAAATATTCTTGTTGGGGAGGGAAAAGACTCAAGACTTGAACTATGTACCTATTGGATAGCAAAACTAAGCATTTTCGGTGGGCTACCTAACTCATTTGATTGATGTGTAAGTGTTATATTAAGTAAATATTACATATCTGGCTATACCTCTTTATGGTCCTAATTTTGGGCCAATATTCGGGGACTTAAGTCCCGCCTCATGCACCTAAGCCCAGGGCCAGCCTTGGCCTTAATGGGTTTCTTTTGATTGAAGTACTCAGTGAATATTGCCCAGAATAAAGACACACTGAATATGTAATGATAGAGATGAAGAAAAATAAAAGGTACCTTGGAATCAATGATTTCGCGACGTCCCAGCATGCGGTTTTCTGGGTTCCTCTTGGCAGAATCACTGCGAGCGAAAACAGAGATTTAGAGTGCAATTTTGATGAAGCCATGAGAACCAACCTGAAACTGAAATTCTGCAAATTTGGAAGCAGACTCCGCAGTGTATATGATTGTAATGTATTGCACGAATATTTGGTAATGTTATAGTATTATATGACTGAGATGTACAGGTGGCCTATTAGCTCAGTTGGTTAGAGCGTCGTGCTAATAACGCGAAGGTCGCAGGTTCGAGACCTGCATGGGCCAATTTGGTGCATTCGCTTTTTTCCATTTTCTCCTTGTTTGGCTAACAAATACAGCATTGAAATAATAATGAAGTCCAATTACTATTTTTTTTTTTTTTTGGACTACACAGTGCTGTTGCAAGACAAAATCTAGTGTTCCATACACTAAAACTAAGGTGTGGCTTTTTGGGCTTTCGGGGTTTTGCCAAAAAAAAAACCCTTAAAAGTCTATCATCACATAAAAAATTCAAAAAGTCACATTGAGAGCAACGTGACTTTTGTCTACGTCTACGTCTACGGCTTAGGCTTTCGGGGTTTTGCCAAAAAAAAAACCCTTAAAAGTCTATCATCACATAAAAAATTCAAAAAGTCACATTGAGAGCAACGTGACTTTTGTCTACGTCTACGGCTTAAAAACAAAAAAGCTACGATAAGCAGCGCCTAAATTGCCGCAACTAATGACTTTCTTTTTTATTCTGAAAGCTCTTCCTTTTGCTCATAGTTAAGGCACAAATAATTTTGTTCCAAAATTGAATAAATATGAATGAGAAAAACAGAGTTTTCGGCTTCGCCTTTCCTATAATTTTGTTCCAAAATTGAATAAATATGAATAAGAAAAACAGAGTTTTCGGCTTCGCCTTTCCTATTATCAAGATTTATCATAAGTGTGACAACAAATGACTAACATATACCAAGATTTAAAGTCCTTAACCATTTGCTTAAATGGGAATCCCATAAAATCAACCCATTTTCATTTGCTAAAATAGGTTGATGTTGGTAAATGGTTTTCTCATTTGCTAAAATTACCAATTCGATTTTACGGAATTCCCATTTTAGTAAAAGCAAGGAGTCACACCGTGGTGGGGCTTAAGATATGTAATCACTTGGGATCTCTTAGCGAATAAGATATCACGTGGGACTTTCTCATGATGAACCAATTCATAAAGTGAACTGGCTGATATGCGTACGATTTCCATTTCACTGATATATCAGATATCGGGATGCAATGGTAGCTGATAGCCTAAAAACTGTTATGCCAATACGATAGTAACGGACCATATTTAAAACCATTAATAAAACTATACCTGAAGAACTGCCAAGGGGACTGCATTCCGGCCGGCACCTCCATGAGACCATCTTTCGCGTAAATGCACCTATACACCGGCCCCGCCGACGGCTTTTCGCCGCTCGCCGGCCTTGATTCTTCCACTTTCACCGTATAATTCACCGACATTCTTCCTCCACAATGCAAAGAGAAACTGAGATTTTGACTGATTTTTTTTTCTCTATATTCAAGTATATTTAACAAAAGAAAAATGGGTAGGCTCAAAATGCTCTGCACTCTCTCTGTCTTTATGTATGGAGAGTGGAACTGTGCTTAATTTCGGAAGGAGAGAAAGACAGCGAAGTCATGGTTAGGTGAGGTGGTGCAATAAATTTGAGATTACAAAAGAAACAATTAAAGGAGAGATATCCCAACGATTTCCACAGCGGGCTTTAAATGAGGAGAAAATTTTCAGTGCAAAGCGGGTACCTCATGGCAGTACCCGGCCCACATTTCAGCCGTCCAAAAATGTGTTTGACCGTAATGATGGGGTGCTATGGGTACCACGTTAGATACCACGTGATACTTGCTCGACACTGAAAAATTTCTCTTAAATGAGAGTCTGTCTGCAAACTTTAACTGGATGTCACTAAACTGTTACAGGTAAGAGACATGCCAAACCACATTTAATTAAAGTTGGTACATTTTGGACCCCTAAAAAAAACAAAATTATTGGTGTCAATTGTTAAGAAATATTGTCCCACATTGTTTAGGAGATGAATGGGTGGTCACTTAATATATATTGGGACCTATCCACTCATTGCCAATTGATTTTGAGTTGGATGTTTCCACATGGTATCAGAGCAGGGGGTCCATTCCACTCCACATTTAAAAAAAATTTCAGAATTCACACCCCACGACAGACCAGCAAAAAGGTTGCACGATGATAAGACCCAAAAAGTGGCCACACGTGACAGACCTCAAATGCGGCTGCACGTGAGGGGGATAGTTTCCACAATTATGGTGTAACGAATGACTTGAGTGCGTTTTCGAAAAAAGAAAGAAAAATAATGACTTATAAATTACGGACATTTGGTTTGTGACATTAATATTTTTGTTACTCGTGTCTATAGTTATTAATAAAGTTTACGCTCGGGAATGACAAAAATAACTGATATCGAAAAATTGTAAAATTCCAAATTTGAAGTGAATGCTCTGATATTTCTCATCACAAATAATAAGTAATCTCTCCATTTTATTCAAACAAACCTCCCCACACCAGTGATGAAGTCTGAGAAATGAAGTTTACCCAGTTTTTCAATCGTGGATCATCTCCATCCCATGAAAATGAACTGAACCATCAAGTTGACCCGTTTGTAGACCCTTCCTGATACTTTTTGATGATCCAAATAGCTCACATGCAATTAAAGCTCATTGATAACATCAACTATGTCAAAAATTAAGTTAATCGGATACTTGTTGATAAAATTTCAGAATACATTTAACTTGAGATAAATGGTTTAAATGAGGTCCAGTGTTGTAATCTTGTTATTTTCTAAGACAAATGTATTCTAAAATCATATCATACGACATATGATATCCGATCAATTTGATTTTTTTTGTGTCTGATGTTCTTGACAAACTCAATAATATTAGGACAGCTTGGATCAACAAAGTAGGCCTGAAAAGGACAAACAAATAAGTCAACTCGACAAACTAATAAAATTCGGACGGTTTGGATCATTTGGCTGGAGAGGAGTTAGTCCTTTTTAATTTCCCTCTCTTTTTACAGGTAAAACATTTTTTTTCCCCCCAAGGTTGAATGAAACATCTCTATCTTTGCATTTTAAATTTTGTAGTCCAAAATTTAAGAATTCTGACTATCAAATGACCCCACGTAACATGGCAAGTCCCTACTGCCAAATTAATGTTGCAGATTATTGGTGAGATAACTGGTGCTAGTTTACAAGCTAACTAAACTTTGACATTATCAGCCCACATGTTTGAGCCTTGCACGAAATTCTCTTGCCACTCTCCGTTTTGTCCTAATTAGCAAAACATAATTGGACGAGCCTTTCTTGGGATTAGGGCGGAAAAAGAGGCGAATAGAGCCGAGTCGAATTTTTAAGTCTTCGAGTTTAGCTCATGTAAAATCATTTGAACTTGAACTCAATCCTGGTGCATTATCTGGATTATTTTTTAGTCTTTGTTAGTTTTGCGTCAATTTTTTTAATGATTATTGGTTCGTTTCAACGATAAGAAAATACAATGTAAAAAAAAATTTATCAAACTTTAAAAGATTTGAATTATTTATGTCTTTTCTAAAATTTGTACTTCTATTTTGATTCATTTTCTTTATTTATCTCATTAAGATAAATCATTATTCTACAACAATTTGATCCAAAATTACAAAATAATCCACAAACAGAAGTATTTTCAAAACAAATCATTTAAACTCATTATTAATCTTCCCATATTTCCACGCGTGACCATGAAATGATTGTTTCAAACAATGACATTCCTCTTCTAACCTCATTTAGGAATTTTGACAATGTCGGTGACGAACAGAGATGGTGGTTTGAAATATTAATATTAACTAATTTTTTTATAGATGGTTAGGTTTTTCTCCTTTTTGTTGGGCCTTTGTGCTTTGTATCTTTCTTTTTCTTTTTTTTTTGTGACAACTTTTATTTTGTTAAGGTTTATGAACCGTGTAGGTTGTATATGATTATTATCAATATAATCTGCATCTTTGAGTTCCAAAAAAAAAGAAGGATATCGATACCATATTTCCATTTGAAAGGAATAACATAAATTCATAATCTTTCCAATCTATTCTTAATAATTGTATTGTTGTACAACAAAAACTATTAAAACAAAAAAAGAAGAGAAAACCTTTGGGACTGGACAAATGAGAAAATTAACCACGGAAACTTTTAAGACCAATTCCAAGCAGCGTTTTTCAGCTCATAATAAAATTTAATCGTCATGCCCTTTCCAACAAGTAAACTACTAGTCGACTCCCATGGGTTGGTCGAGTGGTTAAGATCCGAGGCTTATTCTTCTTTAAATTTATCTTCTTAGTTACCGTTAACTTTTATGTGTCAGTCTATACTAAACTTTGCTTTGGCTTTATTTGGACTTCTGCAAGTGAGCGGTGATTATGAGATTGGAGGCCCGCTAGAATTAATCGAACAACGCATAAATTGACTTGGACACCTTCATTATATATATATATATATACACACTAGTAAACTAGTCCACTCTGTTTGTGTCTTTTTCTAGTAGCATGAAATTAAAGCAAAGTGTTTCTGTCGATGTACTACTATCTAAGAAATGGCAAATTGTCCCTACCAGAAGATATATATCTAAACACCATTTGTGCTTGAATTATTGAGAATGTTAAAAAGGAGAAATATAATACTGACGCTTTACAAATATCACATCCACACTTGGGAACTCCACTTTTAACCATTCAAGCAACAACTGTAAAAGTGTTAAAAGGGGGGAAAAAATGTTAGACCCAAGGGTTACTCCAATTGATTGGTGGATTTGCTCCCGACACAATTAATTAGGATTCGATTCTTGGGTCAAGCTGTAACAAAATAATTTCTTGTGAATTTCTAGTCTATTCGTGGATAGTCTGTCTTTGACCGGACCGGAGAAAGAATTAATCGAGATTCGCATAAGCTAAGCTAGACAGCTTGGATTGTCAAACCAAAAAAGGATAAAAAAAAAAACTACCCCTAAGCTTTCTAGAAATTATATATTGCCCTCTTAAGTTTGGATAATTATAAACTACCCATGTCGCATAATAAATTAACCCATATTCATGGTATAGCTTTTAGGAAATTCGGCGATATATGTTTCACATAATCAAACACGGGTCCTGAATTTTTTGTCCATTTTCACTATTTACGACACTTTAAAAAATTATTTGTATTTTCAAATCTATAATGTTGTACATATGGAATATGGATCTCATATAATAGTTCTCAAATGAGTTCTATTAAAAAAAAGTTTTTAAAAATTGTAAAAAAATACTGTATTATAGATTGATAGATATAGACAATTAAAAATAACACACATGCACGTAAATTGACTAGAAACCTCAGGGGGTGGTTTTGATAATTTGCTGCCCATATAAACCGGAAAATGATGTAACGATCTCTATGTTCCACACACGATAGGCATTGCCGCATCGGTTTACAACAGCTCACCGGGGTCCGGAAATGGATTTGCTAAGCAAATATCATGACAATATTATATTCGTGCTCGGCAAGGATGCAGTACAAAAATAAAATAAAAACCCACATCATCAAATCTAGAGATGATTTTTGCAAAAAGTCTAATTTTGTTTACTTACTTATAAATACGAATTGCTTTGTCAAAATAATAAATCAATATGCATTTTATGACAATTTATTTAATCAGACAACTGTTATCGCACCTTAGCGTTGGCCATGCTATTTAAAGGAGAGAACCGTACTAGTTATACAAGCTGACATCATCAAATCTAGAAATGATTTTCATAAAAAGTCTAATTTTGTTCACCCAATTACAATTACAAGATGATTTGTCAAAATAGTAAATTAATAGGCATTTTATTCAACGGAAAGGAGTACCGTATTATCTATTTAGGTAGCCAATTGTCATCGCAGTTTAGTGTTGGCCATGCTATTTAAACGAGAGGGGGTTACTGTTAATTTATTCAAACCAACATCATCAAATATAGAGATGATTTTCGTAATAAGTCTAATTTTGTTCTCCCACCTATATTTACAAGATGATTTGTCAAAATAAACAAATATGCATTTATTCAAAGGGGGATATGTCATCTGACCACCATTTTTTTGGATCCGGAGGGCGTGTAGTGGCAATCAACGGCCCCGATCATCTTACACTTTAAAAAAGCATTTTTATAAACCATGTAGATGATCCAGACCGTTAATCGCTGATGGACAGCTGAGGAGGCTCACTATAGGGCCCCAAATCCCTTTTTTTGGCTCTCAAACCATAAATAAATCGTGAGCCTGGAGTAAAGGAAGGGGAGATGAGTCATCTGGCCTCCTCATCCCCAGCCAAACGAGACCTTATATACATGCTTAGTTATGCATTAATGCAACATACACACCCTCGCTCACACTCACATTGTATTGCTGACACGTGTCAACAATCCAAAGTGGACGGGAGTGTGAATGAGAGGATGTGTTTGTAGCATTACTCATGAGGCATTTTAAGGTCAGCTCTTTGACAAATCTTTTGCCCATAAAACCTTATCCCCAACTTGTTCAAGTCTGCATATTCAGGAGGGCTGCGAATTCCACCCAGGAAAACAATAGAGTGTTGCGAATGTCAAATCGCTGGAATTTATAAATCATATGTACTTATCAGCGCCAGAGACTAGTAAACATAACGTAAATGGACAAATGGAGAGATTATTTTATAGTCAGTGTATGAGTAAGAGCTTGATATACATTAACAAATTTGTAGTTGAAATTGAAATGGGGTTAAGGTGTGGTCCATGTTAGACTAAGGGTGATTTTCTAGAAAACAAAGCCGTCTTTCCAGTGTAGTAAAAATGGATGTAAATTGAGATATATGTGAGGAAAATGATTCGTCTCTACGATGCAGATAATTGACAAAAATGTTGAAATTTGGCTCGATTTTGGTTCGATGGAAAAACCGCACGGGCGGGTTTGGCAAATTTGATCCGTTTCGGTTTCTGGAAAATTCGCCCAGGCGGCCCGAACGCGCAAAAAACGCGCGTCAGCCATCTTTCCGATTTTGGATTTCGTTTGGACTTCCTAAGATTTGTTTCCTTGTGGATTTGTGACTTTGGGTGCAAGGAATTCTGTTTGGGCAAGTATTGGCTTTAGGAAGGATTGTATAAATATAGCCTTGCTCTCTGCATTAGGGTTTGGACTGCTTGAGTGCATCTCTTTGAGAGGCCCCTAGGGGGTCTCATATGAAAATTAGGGTTCTTGGTATGATCTTCATCAGTTTTTGGTTGCCCCTTTCATGGTGAGTTCTGTAGGCCTTCAGTTATCTGGAAGATCATCTGTTTCGGCGATTCTTTCTGGTTGAAACCATTGGGTTTCTTGAGAATCATCTGCATCCGTGTGACATTCGGTCACGTCTATGGAACTCCGTTCTTTCTGTGTCTCTTGGTTAAAAACTCTAGCGGTTTTATGAGACTTGATAAGAGAGAATCTGTTTTGGTGAGAGATTCTAATTGGGTTTTGGTGAAAGAACTTGTAATTGGGGTTGGTGAGTGTCTCTTGCGAGAGTTTTGTTTGTTTGTCACCATTGTAGCTCTTCGAAGCATGTTCTCTTCACATAGTTGAATCATTTGTCGTTTGCTTGCCCCGTGGAGTAGGTTACGTAAATCTTGGTGTCTCTCTTATTTGTTTATGCTTTTGGTTTGGTTTCTCCCTATTTTCGCATATGTTTGGTTTGCTACTTCTCCAATAGTATGACCATCGACAATCTTGGATTGCGGTTGGATCCTTAGGAGACCCACTGCACAACAAAAAATACCAAAAATTCTAGTTGGACAATAGTGAAAACTCAGCCTAATGATCCTACGTATTCTTAGTGTTGGAGATATGCCTTGAATTCAAGACGTTCGAAGAAAGGTACAAATTTTGGTGCGAAAAGGTCAGTTTCAGCATCTCTGGACCGGACCAAGGGAAGTCGGTTCCGGACCGGCGAATCTGGGACGTTTTGGAAGCTTGCAGTATGCTTCGTCCGGACAGGGGTTTTTCTTGGTCCGGAAGAAAGGTCCCGGCTGGTGTAGTTTTGCTTCAGCATCTCGGGTCCGAACCAGGTAAACTTGGTCCAGACAAACAGGGCAGCGGCTGCGTGTTTTAATTGTGTTTTGACCTAATTTTTTGTACTTTCTTATAAATAGGAGCCTTGTGGCCTCCTAGAGTTTTGTCTTGAGTTGGGATTTGAGATATCTAGGGTTTGTGTGTGTCTCTATCGTATTTGTGAGACGTTTGATGCTCTGTAGGTCGCGCCTCATAGATTTGTTCCTAGATATCGTGTGGATGCTTCAAGTGAGAGTTACAGGTATAGCCGGCTCTGTGTATTTCTCCCCGTTTTTAGTGAATCTTCTTGCTCTTTCCCCGTGGACGTACCTTTAGAGCTTCGTGCTTTGAGGGGAACCACGTAAATCCTTGTGTCTTATTTTCTTGTTGGTGTGTTTATATTCTGAACTTCGGATTTCGGTACAACACTTAGTACATAGTGGTCAAACTCATGCATTCTCGTTGTGGCCTCTATCAGACACCGGTAAATTTAATTCATGCACTACATTTTAGCAATGATGTTATGGAAATAAATTATGGGACTAGCATTTAAATAAAAGCAACCCAAGACCTCAATTTTGTTGAAAAGAAAAAGTAATTAAAGGGTAGCATTGCACTTGCTGGTTGCTAAGTCAGCCGATGTAGTAGAATTTCGATTCCTCCTAACTCTCGAATTTGAAAATGTAAATTAGAATTTTTGTATTTGGATGAAAATTTGTAATTGTCATATGACTTTCATGAAATAAAATTATTTCTCTCGGACCAAACACACTGTGTAACGATCTCCTTTGCTAATAAAAGAATTACAAATCAACATGCCCCACACATACCCAATTAGCTACATCATACCTTTCTAATTATTCAGTGCTAGCTAAGCACAGTTAAGCAGGGCTCCGGGACACTTCAACACTAAACATTCGTGTGGAATCCACAATTAAATGTATGAATCCTACATAAATGTAAGGTTCTAGAATGATCTTGAACTCTAGAATATTCAAGAACACAAAGTGAACTATTCCGGCACTACTGAATAATTACTCCTCATGTCTCAGCTACATAATTCAATCCAAAAACTAGATCTGATTCTTGTTTACCATCGTTAAAAAAGGGGAATATTATCCTCATTTTCATTGGTTGAGATGATGTGGATCTTACACAAAATATAATCTCATCCCAAACAGTGTATTGCGAGGGTTAGGAATGACTACCGGTGGAGCAAGTTTTGGCATACCACGACTCCGACCTGAAAATTATACCCAGCCCCCAATCCGCGTCTACCCCGAGGGGTAATTTGTGGGAGCTCCCCATTCCCCGCCCGGTAAAAAATGAGAAAATTTAGTTTAAACTAAAAGAAAAATAGAGGAAATAGAATAGTTATATATAAGGTTGTATTTTAGTATAATGATTAAAATATAAAGGAAAAAATAAATTTTTTAATATAATGATAAAAATATTAAGATAGAAATATAATTTTCTAAGTTTAATGATAAAAGTATAAGAGTAAAATCATAATATTATATATCTAGAAATATTTCGGGGCTAGTTCGGGAGAGTAACGGGGGTGGGGTAACAGCTACTAGAATCCGGTTGGGGTATCAAAATTTACCCGAAACCCGTCTGATACCTGAAAATTAGATGAAAATCCACGCCTATAGGGGAACCGGGGAGGTGTTGCGCAGCCTGCTATGCGGTCTCGTTTGGGGCCCTGCCGGCATCGTTCCAACGATCAGAGACATTCACCGTGTAGAACTCATCGAGTATTACAGTTGAACGAAAAATCAACTCGATCGGATATCGTTTAGTGTCTCATCGGAACACATATAACTTGAAAAGAATGAATTCAGTAGTTTTGATCCAGTGTTTCGGATCGATTATGATTCATTTGTTTCAAGTTATGCGTTTCGATTGCACACGTAATGGTATCCGATTGAGTTGATTTTTGGTACAATAGTCAACTCGACAAGTTCTACGCGGTGAACGTCTCCGATCATTGAAACGACACTGGCGCGGCCGCACATGAAGCAGCACAGTATGCCGTGCAGTACCTCCCGGTTCCCCCACAGGAACCGGGCGAATTGCCACCGCTAGACCTATATTATTTCAATCAATAATAAAAACAATGAGGTTAATGTTTGCTTTTTTTAAAGAGGGTAGGAAAAAATCGCACTCCAAAATTTAGAGAGGGGGAAACAGAAGAATACAAACAGAAGCAAACCAAAAGAGAGGACCAAAGCCACAAGCAAAGCAGCAATAAAAGCGGGTGCCAACCCCCATCAAATGCCCGCTTTCCCATTAGAAAAAGAACCGAGAAAAACCAAGCACATCATTCATCAGAGAAAGAAAAGTCCCACCAGAAAAAAGCACCGCTACACACCCAGAAAAAATACACATAATTAATTCAGAATTTAAAAATCAATGGTCTGAGCCACTGATTTTTAGTTCCTGAATAAATTCTGTATATATTTTCCGAATACTTAGACATTCTGTCCAGAAAAACCAAACAAGTGGCACACATATACACATACTACTAATGGAGTAATAAATCTTGTACACACACAACTAGGAGATTACAAAAAAAAATTACAGTATATAAAGAGAGAGAAAGTGATAGAAAGAGGGCTACTTGACTCTCCTCCCTCCGTCTATCATTAAAACCTCCTCTCTCTCGTCAATTCGTACATTAAATGCACTTTCCCCATCCCAACACCCCCATTTAATGACCACCTTACAAAATTCAGCCACCCCCCTCCCAAACCTCATTTAATTCTCCATTTAAAGCACCCTACCCCATCCCCACCCCCACCGCGACCGCCATCCACCGCTCGTCTCGGCCGTCAATTTCCCGGCATCCAACAAATCTCAATAGTAAAAAATCGAATTTAAGCAGCCGATCCAATTCAATTCAGTCTTTCAAGACTCGAATTGATTTGGATTGGTTTGAATCGAATCTCAATTTCAACAGCTTCTCTACGTCCGTTTTATGTTTGGATCAGTTTGCATGCACTTCTACTATCCGCTATACCTCCATCACCTCTGTTGGCCTTTCGGGCCATGAATTTGCCTTGCAATAATGGAATTCACTTCCCATCGAGTGTCAAAGCCAGCTTACACGTCTTCTTACCTTTCTCTAACATCTCTGCTGCATGTTACTATATTGTTTTTTTTTTAATACTCAATTCAGGTGTCCCGACTAATTTATCCCTCTTCTCTACCGTCTGCTAGTATATCTTTCCGGTGATAGCAACGCTTCTGGATCCCCACTCCTCAGCCGACTCGACGAGAACTGCCCCGCCGCAGATGACCTCATAAACATAGGACTCGCCAACGACTTGCTTCGCCGTGACGATCCTCCTCCTCCTCCACCAGAATACCTCGCGCTCGACTCCGAAACCGGATAAAATCCCCCTCGCCGCCTGAAAAACGGAGACTTCATCCCTCTGTAGTTACGAAACGAGAACACTCTATGCTTCGTCAACGAACTGAACGGCGACGGCCGTTTACTCCAGAAACTCCCTCCTCCCCTCCTGTACCTCCACGGCGACGCCGTCGCCGGTTCCATAACTAACCGCTCCGATCCTAAATTCCGCTCGAATCCGAACGAGTACGATCGCTTCAATAAAAAATCTCTGCCGCTAAATTGATCTTCTGATTGAGGAGGAGTAGTATTCCTTCCGGGTGAATTGATCTCCTGCGTTATCTCACCCACCGTAAGCCGATCGTCGGAAGAACAACGACCTTCGGTCAACGGTGCTTCCAGAATTATGCTAGTGATCAAATGATCATCGAGACTAGGTCTAATTCTAGAGGACATAACCGGAACAAACGGCAATTCCGGCCGGAAAATTCCAGCTCTGCATAACGGACAATTCGCGTGCGAACCTAACCATATGTCGATGCAATCAACGTGGAACGCGTGGTAACAAACCGGAAGCGTGCGAACGTACTCGTTCTCTTCGAACTCGAGCAAGCACACGGCACACTCGTGCGCGTTGCTCTTGCGCGTGTAGATGGACAGAGGAATCGTCTTTATAACCGAGTCGTCGAGACCGTACGGGGATAGCACGTGGAACGAGGCGTCGGTCAAGGATGAGGAGTTGAAGTTGGGTGACTCGATTTCGGTTGCAGAGGAGGAGGGAACGTAGGATCGGAGGAGGCGGCGGCGGCGGCGCCACCGTAAGTATCGGCGGTGGAGGTTGACGAAGTAGCGTGAGATGAGGCGGGAGTAGGTCACGATGACGAAAGCGGTCGCGATTATGACGACCATGGCGATTAACGGCGGGCTGAAGTCGATGGGGAGTTTTGACGGCGGTGGGGAAGTGGAGTGTGGGAGGATTGAGGTAGTTGACGGTGACGGAGACGGGGTTGGTGACGGTGACGGAGACGGAGAAGAGACGGTGGCGATCAAGATCATGATCGCAGTGGGGGTGGAGTGTTAATGGAGGATGGTGGGAGGTGTGAAGTGTTGGGGGTTTGTTTTTAGGTTTGGGGGTTTAATGTGGGTTTGACTAGGGGTGACAGCCACAGGTGACTAGAAGGAAGAAAGAGAAAAATAAAAACTATGGGAACACCAAAATATTTAAACTTAATAAATGTATAGAATTGTGCGGAAATTCGGTTCAAGTCACATTCAAGTTGTTTAATTTATTTAAAATATGTTTTTAAAAAATTTTAGTAATAAGAATTGAAATCAATAGAACATTGGCAAGAGAGAGCCTTATCAATTCATCGGGATTTTGGTGTATGAATTTGCACACAGAATTTCAAGTAATGATAGCGAAGATTTTGTTTATTCTCTTTTAGTGTCGATGAATTTTTTTATTTTTTTTGAAATTTGCCGGTACCAAGAATGAACCGAATTAAAACCTTATCGATATTCGATTATGATAGATTTTATTATTGATATCTTTAGACAAAAATTTCAAACAGATTGAAAGTTCAGGATTATTTTTGGTGTAGTCATAGTTGGGCTGGACTAGAGGTGGTGGGGCGGGCGGGCGGGCGACACGTCAGTATTTGCGAATTTAATGCGAAGAGGTTTTGTCTGGTGTGGAGACGTGCAGCGTGGTTACGATATGGAAGGGGTTTGGCGGCTTTCCACGTTAGGAGAAAGTATTGAGGATTTTTTTTACTGTTTTGGCCTTTCTTTTAGTTTTATTTCTGACGTGGCGTGTGTTGATTAGATGAATTCAGTCAATGAATTTGTGGGTTGATGTCCAGTCGTGTGTGACGTACTCTTGCGTTCTGGTACCACGCATATTGGATCGACTTTTAAGACTTTCTAGGTTATGAAATAGAAACGCATAGTTTCTTTCGGATGTCTAGGTCAATTGATGCCCAGAGTCAGAATTTTAAGTTAGTAAGATTAAAAAAAAATTCAGTTAAAAAAAAAAGATTAAAAATTAAATCTATATGTAATTTCTTTTTTTATTTGTTCATTCAAAGAAATAAATGATTTGAGAGATTAACTATAATGTAAATACACTACAAGAAAAAATGCCTATGGTGACGAATCAGTTTCGTCTCTAAAACATCAAATTTCGTCGCCAAACGAATTGGCGAGAAAAAATTTCGTCGCCAGTGTTCCTCGACAAAAGGTCGTCGCAGAAGGAATCTTAGCGAGGAAAAATATATTTCCTCGCCTATTTTGCCAATTGGCGAGGAAATGTTTCCTCGCCTACTTTGTACAATTAGCGACGAATTTTTTCCTCGCCAAATCGTTTGTCACTAATTGTAGCGCATTACAAAAAAAATACTCCATCCGATTTCTTCTTTGCTCCCACTGGAGTTTGAACCCGTGACCTCTCATGTAGCGCGCCCAACACCTATCCACCACACCAACCTTGCAATTCGTTTCATGTTTGGACTATTTAATATATATAATAGTTGTGATATGTTTTTTACTGCGCATATTAGTTTTGGTATCTATGAAAGTGTAAAAAATTAATT